>JBDJHY010206012.1:0-11519 GCA_039654485.1 Withania somnifera | reverse complement strand
TATGTATATGTAACACCTCATACATGTCTCATGCATAAGACTAGTCTTGGCTTAAAAAATCAGCAAGAAGCAAATTTCTCATCACAACCATGAACCACGAGAGGACCCACAAACTGGAAAAATCATTCCATGGGTCGTAGATCTATCGCGGAACCCTTAGCTGGAACTTCAAGTTCACGAGTCACTATACAAATCGTGATTTGAAGACCACGAGCCGTACTATGCATTTGTGGACTTGGTCTAGAAACCTGACATGTTATCCCTCACGAACCACAACCCATTGTAAGAGTTGTATAAGGCTTTGTACCAGTTGTACTGTTTACTCGTACAAAGCCATTAGCCACCTGTCACTTAGCCACAAAACCATGACTGCTTATCAAGAGTTGTGATCTTCATAGTATGACTCATGTGGTAAGTCGTGAAGGCCCTTCGACAGTTTTCAGTATTTTTTCTCAGGGGTAATTAATTTATTTTCTAGTCCTATTAAATCATACACTACGTCGTTTTAAGTGTTTGAATGAAAATTTAAGGCTTAACCGAGCTATTCCTATTCATTCTTACGTTCCAACCTCTCAAGTTAGAAAAGAAGGTTTCTCTCTAAGTCCAAATTTGTTTCAAGTTTAAAGTTCAAGGTCCAAGCTTTCAGTCCACAACATCATTCTCCAACAAGTATGTGTGCATTAAGTGAAGAATTTCTTTTACCTTCATGTCCAAAAGTTTAATTTTTTAGGTTATCACTCCAAAATTTATTATTAAGGGTTCTTACCCAATTCATGACTCTTGATAAACTTTGTCAATTTCTAGATTCTCTTTATATACTCTCATAAATATGTATGTTTTCATGGTTTTTCTCTTAAATTGTAATTTGATGTGAAGTATGACTTAACATGGAATTTTATGTGATTTTATCATATTTAGATAGATATTCATGAATTGAAACTATGGTTTTAGTTTTATTAAAAATTGCTTTCAAGAACTATGATTTTTTTTCATGATTTTTGTGACTCATGATATTTGGTACTAAACTTATAATGTATATATTTATGGAGCTCCGATCCAAAGATACAAAGTCTTTTGATTAGATATGGAATATACCATCAATGATCATGAGAAACATCTAGGCATGTCACTTATATGTTATGAACAATAGTTATATGGCTTTTTGGAGGACTATTTAGCACTGAGGGAACAGGGGTTACAAACCATGTCCGATAACTATGTCTCCACCGTAGGTCTTGTCCTTTATAGTCCTCCGGAATTCTTATGTTATGACTCTAACTTTAGCCGGTTAGAGCAACCTTTTTCAATTTGGGTATATAGCACTGGACTTCATGTAGCTCGCATGGCTTATGTCGTTACGAGAATATCCCATAGTATGATTATTTTATATTTTAAACAACTTCCATTTGCATGATCCTATAGTTTCAGACGGTATTATGAGAGTTTGTATCTTTTAGTTATGACTTATGTTTTCAACTTATATTTATGCATTTGGGTTTTGCACCAAGATCTTGACATATATTCCTCAACTATTACTTTTAACTGAAAGTTTGTTGAAAAACATGTAAGCTCACATACTCAGTACATCCTATAATATTGATCACATACTCTTTGTGCTGTATTTTTTCATAATATAGATCCAAGTACCCACTCTTACACCCATGGCTAGTTGGATTAAATCTTTTTAATAATTATAGTGAATTCTAATCCTTAGAGGATTGATTAAGTTTTAGTTTTCTCTTAGACTTATGATTTAATTTCAATTTCCAGTACTCCACAGTTAGTTGGGCACTAGTCCCAGCAACTCGTCATCAGTTATGTTAGAGACTTATAAACATAAACCTAGATGTAGTATTTCAACATAGTTATTTATCTACAAAATATGAGCTTTTATGTATCTTTACATAATTATGATTGTTCACTTCAGGTATCAGTCCGAACTAATTCAAATAGTAAAGAATAGTGAGTGAAGAAGAGAAAAAGGAGAATAAGAGATCTAGAACATGGAAGTATGGCTCTGGTTAGCAGAAAATCTTTGGTGTGAACTAGTCATCTTTTCAGCAGAGGTCATCTGTACCAACCCCATCTTCAGCTAGCACACATATACCCGATTCTCTGTCTTATCATAGTAGTGCTTAGAGGACTTTGATGTATATTTCTAGTAGTTGTTATGGTTAGTTTCGTTTGGATGAGCATCAATAGGGGATGAAGGGTTGTTTTGGATGTGGTAAAATAGGTCACAAGTTGAAGGATTGCCTCTATGCCAAGCCAGGAAACAATGGTGCTCAGTGTATAAACTGATTTCTTACGTTGTCTATCTAATCAATTCAGAATATTCCTCCTAAAGTCGAGACGAGTATGCTGTTAGATTTTTTCTTGTATGCACCTATAGTCCCTAGGCTTGTATTCCTTTTATGGTTGTGAGTTGTGTTAGCTTAGAATAAAGAAATAATTGAGGGGAGCATATAATAGTATGCGGTAGAGAGAAAAGGCAATGGGAATTAGATCCATGTAACTTTAACATGTCATTGAAAGGGATAGGTTGAAAATCATGAGTGTAGTATATACATCCCCTAGATAAGATGTATTGATGCCAAGACTTTTAGGCAAGGGAAATACTTAAACTAAAAATGGAAGTGCATGTTTATATGAGATTCTAGAGTAGTGTTTTCCTCGATAATTTGAGTAAAATAATTATAGTATAGTTTAGAGATTATAAAGAGGTACGCATACTCAGAATGGCAATTTATTCTAAGGAGGAGATGATAGTATAAGGATCCAAGTCTAGTTTTGAGATTCGAATAGTAATATAAGTAGGTTCTAGAACAAAGTTAGGTGAAGGTAGAGACCCATTCCTATCCTATCCTATTCAAAATAATTCAATCATTAAGATATTTAACTCATGCCTTTCTGTCAGAAGTTATGATTGTAATTCATATTTATGCACTTCATAAAGATGTATGTCCATTCTCAATTTCTAGTATGAGGAGTAATAGTCTCACTTATTAATCCTAAACATACCCCATGACTTCATGAATTTTAGTCGCACATCACATATCTCGTGATTCATGCCTCATGATTTCTCAGTATGCTCAACCCCATGTACTCATGATACATAGTTGATGACTAGTGAAATTACAATATATCATGTATATTCTTAAATCATATTTCTTAAAAAGTTCATTCATACTATATGTTACTGCTTAGGCCTCAAGCCTCATCCTTAATTTATGACCCTGCAATATCCCTCTTACTCTATATCTTCCTATCTGAGTCCTTCAATGAATTTTCATATGCTATGATACTGGTGTGTATGAAAGCTCAGTTGTAGCCCTAGGTGTTTTATGGATGTGCTTCGTAGATGCTGGCTTTATATGTCTAGTGATTCCTTGGTTAGATTAAAAGTTGATTGTCTAAGGCGGCAACGAGAAACACATTTCAAGGATGATAGTTCTTAAAGGATGTACAATTCAAATTTCTGTAAGTAAGACTAGCATAGTAATTTTATGGGTAGAAACTTATATGTCTGAGATAGGTTTGGATATAGTGAGATCATGTAGCTAAACTTAGAAAGTAGTAGCCTTGAGTAGTATTCCCTTAAGAGAACTTAAATTTACAGTCAGTGAAGTAAACTGTTTCGTAAGAAGGAGCATTTTTTATAAGTGTTGTTTAGATTGAAAGTTACATGTCGTAAACTTAAGGTATAACAAACATAGTCCTATTGTTATTTCCTAAACTAGGTCCCATGTTCCATGATGTAAAGCTTCACACTAAAAATATCTCATGTTCAGTTCTAAGTTGTTTCTATTCTATGAACTTAGATTAACATACTAGGATGCTCACACCATGTTAGAATCTTTTATTCAGATGCCTCACTCAGATCAGGCCCACGATTTATTTTCCTTGAATGTTATTAGGACTTCTGATAAGGAGATCCTAAGGGAACAAATATTTATCTCTCAATGACTATTATATATTTTATCCCATTATCTATCACTTCACAGCTCTATATGTATATTTATATCATGAATGCTTTAATTAAGTTCTAAACTCTTGGTAAGAATCATTTTTTTTATAGCCTTGCAAGTTTGTTCAGAAATCGGACAAATAGATCCATTATTATCTCTTTTTTCTTCCTAGTCTTACTCTCCTAACGTTTACGTCTATGCCAATTCTGTGCGATCCCTTATATGTGTTTGTGTTATATGTAATTTGGTTGAGTCCTTGCTCCCAACTCAATCAATCCCAACCATGATATATACTTAGTTTTGGAAATCAATTTCATGTTAGTGGGATTTAAATTTTTAGCTTAGTTATATCCTTCATTTGCAAATATGATGACCAAGCATCCTTAATTATTCCCTTCTAGCATTGAACAACATGAGGTAGCTAGATTCCTTCTATAATTTTTTCATGAATTTCACGCTCTTATCAATCATGGTCCTTACATGTGTCTTCATGCCTTGTATGTTCAACTATGTTATTGCTCTTAGTTGAGTCTATGTCATGATAGTTATTCAGTTCAGTACCCAATTAAATAAGTTTTATTAGTTCATTTCATTCTAGCTCAGGTTTAGTCTTCATTCGAGGATGAATGATTCGAACAGGGAGATATTGTAACACATAGTACATGTCCCATGCTTAAATTCAGTCTTAGCTTAGAAAACTCATAAGCAAATAAAATTTCTCATCATAGCCATGAGCCATAAGAGGGACCACAGACCATGAAAATCATTCCACAGATCATAGATACAGTTGTCGAATAAACAACTAGAACTTCAAGTTCACGAGTCACTATACGACTCGTGGTTTGAAGATCACGAGTCATACTAAGCGTTTGTGGACTTTTTCATGAAACCAGACATCTTGTACCTCAGGAACTATGATATATTATACAACTTGTACAAGTCTTTGTATGATTCTTACTATTGACTCATATAAAGCCATCTGCAGCCTGTAACCTCAGCCATAAAACCACGATTTCTTACCATGAACAGTGATCTTGATAGTTAAGTCATGAAGGCCCTTCGAAAGTTTGCAACCTTTTTTCTCAGGGGAAATTTAGTCATTATCCAATCCTTTTAAAGAAAATACTACATAATTTAAGTGATTTGAAAGGAAATTTAAGGCTTAATCAACCTATTCCTTTTAATCTCACAGTCCAACCTCTCAAGTTAGAAAGGAAAGAAGGTTTTCTCTCTAAGTTCAAAGCCATTTTTTCAAGATAAAAATTCAAGGTCCAAGCTCTCAATATGGGGAATCATTCTCCAATAGGTATGTGGGTATTCAAAGAGGGTAGCCTTTCACTCTCATGTACAGAAGTTCAATTTTTAGGTCATAACTCCAAAATTTATTATCTAGTGTTCATACTCAATTTATGACTTGTGATAGACTTCATCAATTTCTGAATCCTCTTGATATTTACTTTCATAAATATGTATGTTTTCATGATTTTTCATTTTAAATTATAGTTTAACATAACATAGAATTTTTTTTCACGATTTCATCACATTTGAATAGATATTTATGTATTGAGACTATGGTCCTAGTTTGAGTAAATATTTCTTTCAAGAACTATGCCTTTTCACTGAATATTATGGCTCATTTACACGCCCCAAGCTTACCTTCTTAACGTGACAAGGCATCCGAAGCCACCAAGTGATCCCGAAAGAACCTACAACTTAACACTCATACACTCAGCATAAGCATGATATCAAATATAGAAATGATGGGATCTCACAAGAATCAATTATATAAGTGTTGAATAAAAATACTGAAACCAATTAATGTCACGACCCAATTTCTTGGATCATAATGGCACCTACTATACCACCAATAGGAGAATCAACCCCGCAGTCCGAAGTGAAGGGCTACTATATCAAATACGGAAAGTACAAGTTTAAAATAGCAGTATATAAGTGAATAAAGTAGAAGTAATAAGACTCAAAATAAATGCCTAAAACTCGGTATCAGTGTAGTAAGAACCACTAAGTACAAAATAAGAAATAAAATGCCTAATACAACTGTATCTCCGAAAATACATGGAGATCAAATAGAAATACTAACACCAAAGAGAAATAGGAAAAGCCGGATGCCAAGCTCACCCTGAATCTCTGAAGTAGAGTATAATCTGCACGAATAATGATCTGTAATCACAGTCGGGCACCTGTACTCAGATCTGCACATGTACAAGTGTAGTATGACTACAAGTTGTCGAAGCAACCCGTACCAAGTAGGCTTCGAGGGCCCATTAGGCACATAACAATAATAAAAGCAATAAATAACGGAATACAATACATGGGGTCATAAAAGAAAATAGTACAATAAGGGAAGCTATCTACTCAAATAAGAATCAAGTACAAGTAGACATGTATCACTAGCTAATCATATAACAATATCTCAGGAAATGAAGGAATACGTACCCCGAATCCATGCAACAGTAAATGTGATTAATAATACAATAAACAGGAGTCAAAAGAAGACAGGAAGAGAATATGAGAGGTATAATACTAACCTCAAGCAAAGGGTAAATGAATGAATAGTAGGATAAGGCACAAAATCCCACAAAACAGGAAGTATCAATTAACCCAGAATAACAACTAAGCAATAATAAGAGTGATAAATTAGTGCAAATAAATGCTGACAAGTCTGCAAACAGAAGCACATCATACAAAAAAATATGCTCACCCGTAGGCATCCACATACTACCGGGGTACAATGAAGAAAACAAGTGCAGAAAACTAAATACACATATGAAGTAACGAGTTCGGCATACGCTTCTCCTCCGGTACCTGTAGGTCTAGTAGGAAGAACCTATGGAAGTCTAACCTAAATATTACCGGTATATCACTCCTCTGAAATATACTACTTTCGTGTCGAGTAAAAGCTCAGAGGCAAGGTCCATGAAGGTATGTCACGACGAACGATCTCTAACGTAATCATAACCTCACATCCTAAATCTCAGAGCCTCAAGGGTCTCAATAGTCTGGCATCTCGTGCCTAATATCAAAAATCTCATCAAGCCATACCCAAAAAGTCAGGGCGTACAATGCCTTAATATCATATTATCACCAAACGTCCTCAAGGAAACTGTATCATCAATGTTTCCATAACCGTCAAATGTGGTAAGTGTTAAAAAGATGTACTCATTACCGTACGACCACGAAATCAAGTGCCAACAATTGTACTTACTATCGAATGAAGTCGGACTCAAGTCCCAGCATTTATTAGTCAAATGTTATTTCCCGGTGCTAGGATATAAGCCTGGACTAAAACAAGTAAAAATAGTATTGCCGGGTGCTCGATACAATGCCGAGTCTGAAATAGTTAAAAGGTTATTACTTATATTATTATTAGAATATTTCTATTTATTGATTTATGTCATTATCCATCTTTATTACTAAAATTAGCTTCTAGCCATCATGGCTCAATACTCAACTGGTGATACTGACCCAACCCCAATGCATCTCATCGGAGCCATAGGCCCAACCTCTTGTGTCATGATGTACAATATATCAACAAGCATATATCAACATATGATCATGTAATAACAATTTTCAATGCCCTGTACAGGTATCACTGGACAACTCCTAAGTCATAGGCACCAGATATATATCGGATGCAAAAATATAAATCAACCAAGGAACAAATGAAAGAACGGTACAGGATCACTATATCCACCTAGCTACCCAATCCACGAATGCTATTTAGTACAATTATTAAAGTTATAAGCCCATAGATAGCCCCACGGAGCCTACCTATCCTTCGACGATCTAGTGCTGCAAGTTGATGAATATTACTCTGACTGATACCAAACGATCTCCAAATGTTCTGACTGATATCAAACGATCTCCAAATGCTCTAAAACTTGCATAAAAGTATTCCATATGTCAATCCAAGTCTAACACTATAATTTATACTAAGTTCTGAACGGGGCCTAAAATCGGGCCTATGGGGCCCCCTCGTCAGAACTGAAAATAAACTTCACTACGAGTTTCCAAACTTTACTAGGAAATCATGCTCTAAAATTAAGCACAATTCAAGTGCGGGAAGGGCTTTAAAACATCCGGACAAATTCAAACATAAAGGGGTCAAAGATGTGATTTTGATGGATTAAACGTTGGAATTTCGATGTACTAACTATACTAGAGCCAACTATACTCAAAAAATAAAGAATTATGCAATAATATATAGATTATGGAATGATTTTATCAAATTCATAAATTGGGGCCATTAGTGGAGGGAATCAAGAAATTTGAGAATTAAAACGAAGAACTTACCCAAAATGCGTAGAAAACCGAAGAACAACAATTTGGGGATTCTTCCTAGCCTTTGAATGAAGTTTGGGAAAAGCTTTTCACACAAAATCGGGTGGAATCTTAATGTTTCTGACAGAAGTAGAAGATGGGGTCATGTAGGAGTTCTTATATAACCGCAAGGCATTTTCTTCATCGCTATCGCTTCATAAAGAGTCGCTATCGCGTAGAGTACTGATCGCTATCGCGTTATAAGGGGTCGCTATTGTGTAAAGTAATGAAAATTATACATCTCTATTGCATCATACGAATCACTATTGTGTAAATAAATTAGGAAAAGCTTTATCGCTATCGCGTAAAGAAGCTTCTCAATCGCGAAGAACAAATCCCGGCACCACCAATACAACAATTTTTTTTTGAATTTCAACTGGGGTTTCGAAAATGAAATAGAGTCCAAATTTGACAAATAAAATATTTATTTTATCTGAAAAGAACATTACGGACCCAAAAAAATCAATGAAATTGACATCTCATCTAAGCGAAAATATCCCCCAACCAACACTTAGCCAAAACTAGAAAATTTCTAACTTTCAACATAACAACTTAAATCAAGCACGAACACCTTGGGAAGTGTACCAAGGGCCAAACTAGCCTAAGTTCACATTCCGGAGCTGATGGAAGCATCATAATTCTGATCCGACCCTCCAAACAACAAAATACCACCCAAGCTCCACTTTAGGCCTTAAACATAACTAAACTCTACAAATTGGCATAAATTGCAAATGAAAACTCCAAAACACAAAGTTAAGGTCAATCTGTACTTTGTTTGGGATTTTGGAGCTAACAGACCTGTCGAATTTTAATTTTGAGCTCGTCTTGAAGGAAAGTTGACTTTGGTCAATGAGTACTTAGTTTTAGGCTTTAAAATAGGCAATTTGAGATATTTTTCAACCGAGCCGCCAGGGATCCGAACTACTGGTCCCAGCAAGTCATAAATAACTTGGGGCAACTACTGAAATGCTCTAGAATGCAAAAATTCACATATTTATCATAAATGATCATGAGGTTCATTACAACATCCACTACTAAAAGAACTTTCGTCCCCGAAAGTCAAGTAAAAGCATGAAATACATGAGAAGAGAAAGTACCTGATGCCTCAAACAGATGTGGATACTGGTTTTGCATCTAACTCTCAATCTCCCAAGTAGCTTCCTTGATCAGACACTGTCGCCACTACACCCTAACCACTGGAATCTATCTCCATGGACCTTAACTTTCTAATATCCTTTGCCAAAATTCTCACAGGCTCTTCAACAACAGACAGATCCTCTTCTAGCTGCACTTCCTCTCGAATGACATGCAAGTCATGGGGAATATACCACCACAACATCAAAACATAAAATACCATATGAACAGTTGAAAGCATAGGAGGTAAGGCTAACCTATAGGCAACATCACCAACTTTTTCCAAAATATCATATGGCTCGATATACCTGGGGCTACTCTTGCCACGCTTACCGAATCTCATCATATTATTGATAGGATATATCTGCAGAAACACTCTATCCACGACTCCAAACTCTAAGGTGCCTACGATCAGTGTAGATCTTCTGTCTAATCTGTAATGCCCTCGTTCTTTTTTGAATCAATCGAACCTGATCAAGCGAATCACACAAGTCTAAAAACTGGACTCTAGCTTCAAAACCATCAAACCACCTAATAGGTGATCTACACCGCCTACCATACAATGCCTCAAATGGTGCCATCTCGATGTTGGAGTGATAGCTATTATTGTAAGCAAACTCCACTAATGGTAGGTATTGATCCTAAGCACCACCAAAGTCTATCACATAAGCCCTCAATATATCCTTCAACACCTGAATAGTCCACTCAAATTGACCGTCAGTTTGCAGATGAAATGCGGTACTCAAATGAACCTCGATACCCAAGTCTCGTTGAATAGAACTCCAAAACTGCAAATTGAACTAGGTGCATTTGTCAGAAATGATAAACACAGGAACACCATGCAATATAACCACCTCACTAAGTGCATTGACTTGGTCAGTCTGTTAACAATGACCAAAACAGTATCATAACCTTTGCTAGTCCGAGGCAACCTAAAGACAAAGTCCAAAGTCACCCTCTCCCACTTCTAAACTAGAATAGGGGATCTCTGCATCCATCTGCTTGGTTACTGATACTCATATTTAACCTACTAAAAATCTAAACACTTAGACACATATTTTGTAATAGCCCTCTTCATCCTACTCCACCAATACAATTGTTGCAAATCACGATACATCTTGGCTGCATTAGGATGAATAAAATACCTAAAACTGTGAGCCTCACGCAAGATCAATTGTACTAACTCACTATCTGAGGTACACAAATGAGACTATCAAACCGATGCACACCATTTGATCAATAGAAGCCCTGCCGATCTCTCCAGCTAACATATGATTACGAAGAGTAACCAACTGCTTATCCTTAAACTGATTCTACCATAGTTGATTTATCAAGGAAGACCTGGCCTTAACACATGCTTAAACCCACCTGGGGTCTGAAAAATCAAGCTTAACCAACCTATTAGACAATGATTGAACTTCCACCACCAATGGACTCTCGAAAATTGGCAAGGCTGCTAGGCTACCCATACTTACTGCTTTCCATCTCAATGCATCCTCCACAATATTTACCTTGCCTGGATGATATAAAATGGAAATGTCATAGTCTTTCAATAGCTTAATCCATATTCGTTGTCTAGAATTCAACTTCCTCTGGCTCATAATGTACTAAAGACTATGATGGTTATTAAAGATCTCACACTAGACTGCGTACAAATAATACCTCCAGATCTTAAGTGCAAACACTACCACCACTAACTCTAAGTCATGAGTAGTTACACTTATGAACCTTTAGCTGCTTTGAAGCATATGCAATAACTCGACCCTGCTGTATCAAAAAAAAACCCAAACCAACAACGGAAGCATCAAAATACACAGAGAATCCTTGACCCTCCATTAGAAAGGTCAATACTGGCGCTGAAGTCAACAAGTCCTTGAGGTTCGAAAAGCTCAACTCACAATCATCAGATCACTGAAAGGAAACATCCTTCCTAGTCAAGTTGGTCAAAGGCGCTGCACTCGACGAGAACCCATCAACAAATCACAGATAATACCTTCCAAACTAGGAAAACTCTAAATATCTAAAATAAATGTCAGTCTCTAATAATCACGTACTTCCTGAGTCTTTGCTAGATCAACT
>JBDJHY010205973.1:0-11520 GCA_039654485.1 Withania somnifera | reverse complement strand
AATGGGTCACATATCTCCTCAAACATTAGGAGATATGATCATTTGAAGTTGACTCATGCATGCAATGACACTAAAACTATGTTGGAGAAAAAATTTGAACTTAACTTTGTAATAGGAGTTTCTTATGACTTTGAATCATGTTAAGCGCTACTTCCACACTTTAGAAATAATTTTATCACCTAAGAATAAGTGGGAATTCATAGGACCCGTAATAAAGCATGTAAGTTGAATTGCTTAAATTTTAGCTCAAATTTGGGGGTGTTACAGTATCTCCCTCTTGAGATCATTCATCCTCGAATGAAGATTTAAGTTGACGCTGAAAGGATACACTATGAGAGGTAAATCTCATGTTTACTCATGAACAAGCTGCTCGCTAACTGAACTGATATGCATACTACTATGACTAACTTCACTACCATGAACTCTACAAGTAAAACATGAATGCACTCAATGGGACTCATATGATTCTATATGCTACATGCAACTTTCATATGTAATGGTAGACGAAGGGAGAGGCTAGTACCTCAGAATGAGTTGGATACTAACCATGTATATGACACTGGCTGGTTTGGATTTAGACATGCATAAAATATCAACCGTCCTGGCTAGAAAAAACTTGCCTAGATGCTTCTAGAAAGAATACGTTTATTGAGACTCATGAGAGGTAGGATAGAGTATGGAACTGTACAAGAACTTCCTCATAACCAAGAAATGCCACACCAACAAGGTATAGAGTGCAAGGAATTGACATGGAATTGAGAACAACTTTTTGAACTAAATTGAACAGAATTTGAACACATCATCTTTGGTCTGCCTAGAGCTACGGTTGTCAACTGAATAATACTTTCATTAAATAATTTACATTATTACGAAGGAGTGCATAGAAAGATCTCGAGATACAAGGAAAATACACCTAGCATGCAATAAAGTCATGAGCTTGTAGGGACCATTTACCTAAGAACTACCAACATAGCATCATCTAAGCATCTCATCTATCGAATCTAGGCTAATAAACTAGGGAATGCATGTGCTTAGTCATAAGCCTCATCCGAATCTGAAGTTATCGAAGAGGTAAAATAAGTACGAAAAGTATGGAATAGGAATACAGCTACTCTGGCCTTACTACTACAACTAAGTATTTCTAGCTTAGCAATCTCCCTCTAACCATACTTCATACTCTAAAACACTCTACTCATTCTTCAAAACCTAAGGCTATCATAATGATACCTATGGTTGAGACTTTTGAGGTTAATCACATGCTCTTATTACATTCAAGTCTAACCCTGAGGTACAAGGTACTACATGCAAAAAAGATCATGCTAGTATAATCTATGACATTCAGTGTTCTATATCCACAAGAATCTTAACTCTGTCATCCCTATAATCAAACAACCTTAAGCTCCAAATAGGAGAGTCACTAATTACATATTGTAATTATTCCCACACTCATCGACACAACATTCAAGACTATTAATATACTCCCACTCTATATCTTCATTAAATCTAAATTAGACCATATAAGGATCTTCTTAACACCATTGGAATCAATAACTCTACATAATCATTGCCAGAGTACTTAACATCTTAGATGACAAGCGCATACCAAAACTACTACTAACTGAGCATAAACTATCATTCATCTTAGCTTCAATTTAACTTATTTCACTACCATATTCCTCATCATACATGGAATTACTACAATAAGTAAAGCATGACCCAAAACTATACATCACACATGAAATCTAAACTGAGCATCACTATTGAAAAGGGAGACATCATTACTACACTCTAGACACTCAAGCAGGGGTGTACAAACTGCAATCATGAAATAGACTAAATAGATATCGTATAACAGCAACTGGATTTATGAATTATATTGGAAACTCTATAACTAACATCATAAGCTAACTAGGTATTTATATCATGGAAAAGACCGTGATTTTTGTCTGAAATGGTTGTTTTTCACTCTATACATTGAACATAAACGTAAACCTTCACAAGGTGCAAGACCAAAGGCTTGGTCACCTCTGTATGAAGTACAAAGAGTGTAGAAGGTCATGAGTCGGTCATCATCTAATCATAGCTGTCACGCCTCGAAATCCAAGTGTGATGGATCCTACCTTCCCAACCCGATAGGTTATCCTAACTCATGGTGTAAAGCAAAATAAGATACAATTTATAGCGGAAAGTTAGAAATATGGATAAATACTAATGAGTAAAACCAAAGTGCGTAAGTCAACTACAATATTCCCAAAACCATGTGTCACTACACATAGACACTAAACTAGATTTTATACAAGTCTCAAGTCTTTCAATATCTCTAATAAGTAAAGGTACAGAAAAGTAAATGATATGAGGCATCCAGTGACTACTGAATGGACGGGAAGCTACCTCAGAATGTATTGGATAAAGCCTCGATAAGAAGAAGAAAGCGATCATTGAATCCTAGGCCCTAAACCTGCACGAAAGTGCAGAAAATAAGGGTGAATACAAAACAACGATACTCAACAGTGTCCTCAGCTGGCTAACTATGAAGAAGAAGAACAACTCCTAATATTCAAACTAGTCATACAAATATTATAACCTACAAACAATTTATATACAACAACCCAGCAACAGTTTATAATCTAATACAACAGCCCAACCAATACCTAGCAATATCAATGTTATACAAAATCTCCGATTATTTTCCCTTTTTATCTAATACTGTCGTCAAGATGTCAAAAAGTATCGATAATCCCTAGTTCTCCATAAGTTCTCAATATTACCAAAGTATAAGAAGAAATCATGTTATGAACATGGTACCATAAAAAATCAACAGACTAAACAAGTTACCATACTTAAGGTAATAAATGGAAACAAAGTGAACAAGTTACCAGAATTACAGGGAAAACATCATCAGTGTGAACAAATTACCACTCTTACCTTATTAAATACTTAGTGTGAGCAGGTTACCACACTAATATGGAAAATTTGATAGTGTAAACCAGTTACCACACTAGTAATAAATTGGAAGTAGTGTGAACGCGTTACCACACTTTAAATGTTGGCAACAATAGGGTGAGCAAGTTACCATACTTCACATAACAATAGTTATAAGGTGAACAGGTCACGACATTTCAAATAATAATAGCAATAAGGTGAGCAAGTTACCACACTTCAAATTATATGGTTCCACTACAACAAGTTCAAATGGAATCATGTCAAATTAACAAGGCAAATTGGAGTTGACGATCTCAACATCTATAATGGTATAATTTGACCTTAATCCCTCATAATTCAAGCCTAATCAATATCTCTATTTCATGTCTAATCCCACAAGTGACCATTTTCAATTACAAGGTTATTTAATAGTTTACCAAGGGCATTTTCCATATTAAATATGTAATTAAACCCCAAATCCTTCACCAAAACACCATATACTACATGAGTCAATCCAACAATTCACATCACAATCCAGCATACGTGTGAGCCAACAATTTCATCATGTAGTCATGTCATTTCAAGTAGCCTATTTCTAGTCCCAACATGATAGATGATAGTAATCCTGAAACACCCAAGTTACCCCAAATGACAAAGCAATTAGCAATTTGTTAACACTTCACAGAAAATCATTAAACCTCAAATTGCCTTAATTCAAAAAATGAAGCTACTCGTGTGTTTTACCTTTCTGAATAGTCTACAATTGAGAGGAATCTAGTTACCCATACAAAACATATACACTAATCAACAGCCTAAACCAAATAATCAAGTTTTTTTATAAAATCAACCCCAGACCATAGAGTCAAGGTTGAATTTTGATCGTACTGCTACTCTTCACTGTGGATGCTAAATATTAAGTTTTATTGAAAACTCATTCCATTTCATTGCAAAAATGTCAAATTTTAACCACTTTCGAGTTCCATACTTGACTTAATTTTTTGGGGTATAAAATCATGAAATTTGGTGTGAAATCAAGTTAAAGTAGCACGAAGTCAATGAAATAGTGATTAGGGAACTTACCCAATTGATACCTTCAAAAATCCTTGATCAAGTTCACTCAAAATGGGGGTACAGGTGAATTTGCATGAGAAAATGAACAAAATAACACAACTTTCTAGTTTTAAGTTGCCCAGGTTACCACTATGATTGCAGAAGTAGGCTGCGGACTCGCACCTTTGACCAAAACTTACCCTCGTGAAAGCGGTGTACCGCCTGCGAATGTGACCCATACGAAATCCATCCTATCACGATCAAGGGAAGATCATCGCGATCGCTATGAACAAAAATCCTCTCCTCTGCGAACACGGTTTCCCATCCACGAACGCGAGGTTCCTTGATATCAGTAACAATAGTTGTTGATAGTAGCTAACACAAAGGGGAAAACAAGTTTAAAAGGACCCTTGGGATTCATTTGGAGTCACGTGAAAACAAACCATATATGCAAACCTATTATTTTTTATATTGCAGACTCATCTGAACAATTAAATCATGCGTACAAGGCCTCCTCAACCCGATACTCGTTAAGGGCCCATTTTTAACCATAATAACAAAAATGACAAGAATACCACAGGGGCTTACGAGAAATATAAAAGACCTCATTCTAGGCTAAATTCCACCTCCCGAAACCAAAGAAATCGTTGTATTTTCAATCTGTACACTCTACAATCGAATGTTGACCAAAGTCAACTAGATGTCTTAAAACTCAACGTTATCCCGTAAAAACACCCAAAATCACCACGAAAGGGCTAAAACTAGAAATAAAGGTCCTACTAGACTAAACTCAACATTCAAGAACTGATAGAAGTAATAGTATTCTGATACGAGATCCAAAACTATAGATGACTCCTAAAGTTCCTCATTTTGAACTAAAAGGTTTCAAAACTCAAAATTCTCTAACTTTTATATAAAATCTCATTCACTTAGTTTTATATAATGGGACTACGAGAAGGAAAAAATCATAAAAAATATCAGAAAATGGAAAAATGACTTTTAGAGTCATTACAACATCCACCATTAAAAACCATGTTTGGCCTCGAACATAAGAAAGGAAAAGTACTTGAATGATCAAACAGCTAAGCATATTGTTTATGCATATTAGACTTGGTCTCCTAAGTAACCTCTTCGATCAGTTGGTGTCTCCACCGCACTTTCACAATAGGTATCTCTTTGGTCCCAAGCCTCTGAACCTAGCTATCAAGTATGGAAACTGGATCCTCATCAAATGATAAGTCTGGGTACAAACTCAAGACATCCCATTGAAGCACAGAAGACTCATCGAATATATACCTCCGAGGCATAGAGACATAAAACACCGGATGCGCCACGGAGTTAGGTGGCAAAGCTAACTCTAAAGCCACATCTCCTGTATGCTCTAGAATCTTGAAAGGACCAATGCAATGAGGACTCAACTTCTCTTTCTTCCCAAAATTCATCACACCCGTCATGGGTGACACCTTTAACCATACTCTATCAGACTCCATAAACTCTAATAGCCTGACCCTCTTATCAGCATAGCTCATCTTCCTACTCTGGGCAGAAAGCAATCAGGTCTGGATCAATCTAACACTATCCATGGAGTCTTACAAAAAAATCATACTCAACGGTCAATCCTTATAAGTTTCGAACCAACCAACGGAGATCTACACCTCCTATAATACAATGCCTCAAAAGGCATTATCTGGATGCTTAAATGGTAATCTTTACTATAGGAAAACTCCATGAGAGGTAAGAGCCTATCCTAACAACCACTAAAATCAATTACACATTCTTACAACATGTCCTCAAGCACCTAATAGTATGCTCAAACTATACATCAGTTTGAGAATGGAATCCTATGCTCATATCAAGTTGAGTACCCAACTCACGTTGCATAATAATCTAAAAGTGTGAAGTAAACTGTGTGCCATGGTCAGATATGATAGAAATGGGGGTGCCATGAAACCTCACTATCTGACTAATGTAAATATTTACCAACTCCTAAGCATTGTATCTCATCTAAATTGGAATGAAATAAGTAAACTTGGTCAAACAATCAACAACCAGCTAAATGGAATCATAACCACTGGGTAAAGGCATCCTCTGGACACACCTCCCAGCCTCTGGTGCTAAAAATTCACATGATGGAAGTTCAAGCACCTAATAACAAAATCGGTGATATCCTTCCTCATAGCACATCACAAATAATGCTGACTTAGGTCGTGATACATTCGACGCCCCTGGATGAATGGAAATCTAAAAAATGGTCCTCCTCTAAGATCAACCTCACTAACTCACTTGAATTAGTGATGTAAATCCTGCTAAAAATAGCCTTAAAATCCAACTTGGTCATAAGGCCTCACCCCATAGCACCTTATCGCAAATCATTCGTAATATACCAAACTGGGTGGAATCTACTCTATCAATGAAGAATGGGCCTTTACACATGCAATCACACTATTATTGTTGGCTAGACTCTGAACATCTCTAGAAAAAGGTCGCTCATAAGCCTGAATATAAGCAAAACCACCCATACTCGAGGACTTCCTACTCAGGGAATTTGCCACCACATTGTCCATGTCTAAGTGATACAAGATAGTGATGTCATAATTCTTAAGCAACTCCAACCAATGTCGCTTCCTCAAGTTAAGATCTTTCTGGATAAAAATATACTTAAGACTCCGATGATCGATGAACATCTCATAATGCACTCCATGCAGATAATTTCTACACAAATTTAACACAAACACCACCGCTTGCAACTCTAGATCATAGTTAGGGTGGTTTGTCTCATGCACCTTCAACCACCTCGAAGCATAGGCCACTAACTTATCCTCCTGTATCAATACTCCACCCAAACCAACCCTATAATCATCACAATTACGTGAAGCCTTTACCCTTCACGAAAAAAGTAAGAATAGGAGCTGACATCATAAATGATTTGAGCTTTTGAAATCTCTCTTCACTCATCAGACAACTGAAAAGGTACATTCTTCTGAGTCATACTATTCAATGGAGACGCAATAGAAGAAAAGCCCTATATGAACCTCCTATAGTACCCAGCAATCCAACAAAACTCTGAATCTCAGTAGGTGAAGTAAGCCTAACCCAATCACTCACCGCTGCAATCTTGGCTGGTTCAACTATAATACCCTCTGTGGACACTATATGCCCCAAGAATGCCACCAAACTCAACCGAAACTCACACTTTGAGAATTTAGCATACAATTTCTCATCTCGCAATCTCTGAAGTACAATCATCAAGTGTTAAACATGGTCGGCCTTAGTCTTATTTTTAGTCTTGGAATAAACCAAGATATCATCAATGAACACAATCATAAAGGATCCAAATAGGGAGAGGAATACTCCAATTCAACTCTATAAATACAATTGGGGCATTAGTAATCCCAAAAGATATCACCAAAAACTCATAATTTTCATATCTGGTACGAGAAACCGTCTTTGGAATATCCAAAGGTTTAATCCTCAACTAATGGTATTCGAATCTCAAGTCAATCTTATAGAAGATGGAAGCTCCCTAGAGCTGGTCAAATAAATCATCAACGGAGGTAGGGGATACTTTTTCTTCATGGTCACTTTGTTCAACTAACTATAATAAATATACATACGTATAGAACCATCCTTCTTTTTCACAAACAAGACTAGTGCACCCATGGTGATACACTAGGATGAATCAATCCCTTATTGAGCAAGGCCTACAACTACTCCTTCAATTTAGCAGGAGCCATGTAGTAACGAGGAATAGAAATGGGCTAAGTGAACAACTCCAAATCAATCCCAAAATCAATATCTCTATCAAGAGGAATGCCCGGAAGGTCAGTCAAAAAAACATTGGCGAACTCTCTAACCACAGGGATTGATTCTAAGGAAGGGGGATCAACACTAGCATTTTATACAAAGGTCAAATTATTAGACCAAGGGTGGTTCACAAATTGTTCCTTTACATTTTTATTGATGACTAAATCATTAAGTTAAAGACTTAATGTTAATGAACTGCTCAAAAATGCAAAAAAGTGTTCAAGAAAGGTATCCTAAATTGTGCAACCATTTTGGAACCTCAAGGACTCGTTTAAGGCATTCCAATGACTCAAATTGATGTATTTGTTAAGAAACAGTTAAGTGTTAGTCAACCAAACCCAGGTGTTGGTCGACCAACGAGCAGAATTTCAGCCGACCAAACTAAACAGTTAGTCGACCAAGGATAAAATAGAATACCTACTGGAAATGTGTTAGTCGACTAAGAAGATATGTTGATCGACCAATCGAGGAAGAAAATCAGTACATAAATTCCTCCAATGGCTAGTTTTGTTCACAAATCATGGATATCAAATTGAAAACTCAATCAAATGATTTGGTGAAACTTTAGTCGACCAAAACCTTGTGTTGGTAGAGTAAACAAGCAGCAGTGAGATGCTGGAAAATGGTTGGTCGACCAAGACCAAGAGTTGATCGACCAAACCAAATGCTAGTCGACCAAGACTGAATATTGGTCGACCAAGCGAGTTGCCAGAAGCATTTAATGAGCTCCAATGGCTAGAATTGATCTCACAACCGATACAATGACTGAGACAAGTATAATTACACATCAAAGATGAGAGATAATAAGATTTGAATAACTACTAACAAATTATGTCAACATTCTCTCTAGATCAAAGCCTTTAATACTCATCTACCTAAAATACAAAGTTCTTGTGCTTCATCTCTTATCTTAATTCTTTGTACCACTGGTTCTTACACTTTATTATAATTTGTAAACATCTTTTGTAAGTGTTGAAGAGTTAGGAAACATATAAATAGTTTTCAACTCAAGTGAGAAGCTTTTTCTTAAACCAAGAATCAAGAAGTGGTAAAGAGTTCTCACTTGTCTTGAAAGTGATTGTAAGTTTGTTTGTGATAGTTGAAAAGCCTAAGTTGTAAAGAACTTAGGTAGTGGATGTAGGTAAGAGTTTGGCCGAACCACTATAAATTATTTGTGTTCCTTTATTCCTATTTTTATTCTCTTTCTTAACCCAAAAAAATTCAAAAAAAGTCACCACAGTATTCAACCCCCCTTCTAGTGTGGTTAACCTACTCAACAATAATCATAGTACTTCAGGAATTCAAAGACGTCTTCGCCTGGTCATATAAAGGGAGTATTGCCTAAAGTAATGGTCTATAGATTGAACGTGGACCCAAGAGTCAAACCCGATGCAGTATAAAAAGAGAAAATTTGCCCTGAAAGAAACCAAGTCATTCACACCAAGGTGGAGCAACTATTGGAGGCAGAAATTCTCTTCGAGGTGAAATATCCAACTTGGAGAGCCAACCTAGTATTGGTAAAGAAGGAGGGGGGAGGATGGAGAATGTGTGTCGATTATACCAACCCAAACAAATATTGCCCAAAGAAATACTATTGTTTGCCAGTAATTAATTAAAAGGTGGAAGCTGTATCAGGATGTGAACTACTAAGTTTCTTTGATTTGTACAAAGTCTACCACCAAGTGCTCATGGACGAAAGGGATGCCCCCAAAACTGCATTCATCACAGATTGGGGGACGTTCGCCTATAAAAAGATGCCTTTGGGCTAAAAATACAGGGGACACTTACCAAAGGCTCGTGGAAAGAGTGTTCGCAAGACAGGTCGGCAAAATAATTGAGGTTTATGTAGACAACATCATCATAAAAAGCAAGACCTTAGCAACAAGCCTGGAAGACCTGAAAGAAATCCTTTAGCTCTTAAGAAATACCGAGCTGAAGCTGAACCCGACAAAATGCAACTTCGGTGTCAGCTCGAGAAAATTCCTAAGATACGTAGTATCCAAGAATGGATTATACAAGAATAATGAATGGTTTTAAAGATGAAATCTCCGAAGTGCTTAAAAGACGTACAAAGGTTGACGGGGGTGCTTGGCGGCACTGAGTCGTTTCCTATCCAAGTCGGTAGAAAAGCAACTCCCCTTCTTTCGCATCCTTAAGAACGCCAATTTATGAATCCAAAAGGACTAACAACTACTTGAATGTGTAAGAAGCTCCTTTATGAATGTTGATTGCAGTGCTTCCAAATAGTATACCTATAAAATGAAGGTTCCAGGGTAGTCCTCGGGGTAACTCTCTGATGCTTAAGTTAGTATAAAGCAGGGAAAGAATTTTAATAGGATTGAAGAGTAGTTAATTGAGCATACCTTTTCCTTTGATCCCTCTGGGATTTTATAGGCATTTTTGGTAACCTTGATTGTTAGGATTCTGTAGTGATCTCCTACCATAACTCTACTGCTTAATTATGGTATTCTAATCGTACCATGATTCTTTTATTACCGATAGTGTTTATCCAATTATGATAATTATCTAAATATAGCAATTATAATATTTGATATACTTAATTACCCCATTCTCAGCAAGAATAATAAATACTCCTCTTCCTAGGGGGTTCAAGATCCCATTGTTAAAACCTTATGATGGAAGTACAGACCCCAGCGACTTCCTATTTCAGTTCAGGCTCCAGATGGCAAACTACTAGTGCACCAAAAACACATGTGCAAAGTCTTTCCTGAGCTTCTAGAGGGTCGTGGCTATCCTATTTTCAGTGGGAAACTTCATCATGATGTGGTATGAGGAGTAGACCGCTTTAGATGGGGTTAGCCAATCTCTCCCTAGGATGACATTATAAGAGGATAGGGCATTTACCACGTAAAATGCTACCATTATGTTTTTTAATGTGGGGTAGCCTCCCATAGTAACAGATAACCAGATCATCCTTTTAGGGATGACCTCCCCCGGTGTGAACGTTTGGAGTGATTCGCTATTACATTGTACACTACTCGGTCAATCCCAAGCTGATCGAAGAAGGAAGAGTAGATAATGCTCGCCGCCCCTTGTCTACATAGACTCGATGTACCTTTTGATTTTCCATGATAATTTTAATCATCAGAGCGTCTGAGTGTGGTATTGCTCCTGGAACTCGGAGAAGGTGATGCTCTTCCCTTTTTTGAACCTCGGCCCCTAGGTTCCTCAGTGGGTATTATCTGAGCTTCGGTTTTTAAGGCCTCTTGTGATACTCCCTCCAGTGGTCCTCCAAATATCGCGTGTATGACCCTTGTGACATTGGTGTTCTGGTCCATAGGGGGTGCAAGAGCTAGAGCCTGTGCCACATTCCCATCTGAATTGAGCCTATCGGGATGCTGTTGGGGTTGGCATAATTGCCCTGACCTTGATACCCTTGAGTAGGGTATTGGGTTTGTGCGGAGTCCCACCTTTTATTCTGTTGGTTCTGGCCTCGACCGCCGGAGTTGTACCTTTAGCCCCCCTAGGGCTAGTGGTTTCCCCAGCCACTTCGTCCATGACCTCGGGTTTCTGCGGTGTATTGTATCAGCATCCCTCGCCTAACACATTCGTCGATCTCTCTCATGAGATCTTTGCACGCTTCGATTTCATGACCATGGTCATTGTGGAAGTTGTTAGACCAAGGTTGGTTCTGAGAATCGTCCCTTCATGTTTTGATTGATGACCAAACCATTAAGTCAAGATTCGATGTTAATGGAACTCCCACCAATTCAAGAATATGTT
>JBDJHY010205962.1:0-11520 GCA_039654485.1 Withania somnifera | reverse complement strand
TGTCTCACGCAATAGTTCTATATACATCACTTAGTGAAAACAATCCAAATAACAAAATAAGTGCAATTAGCACCTCACAATACTCAATCAGTAGCATAAATGAACAATTGTAGACCCAAGTCTCAAATACTCAGTCTCATGTCTAAAAGTCACTACAAAGTCGAATAAATAGAATCTCTGCTAAAATAATTCCCTCAGCTGGACAAAAACAAATAGAATAATATAGTACCCCAACTCTACTAACATGAAAATAAACAAAAGAACTCCATCAACTGGGCCTCGAATCTAATGAGGACTCACCAATCTTCTAGTCTTCTAGGAGTGTCAATATGCAAACCTTAGACGTTCGGACGGATGGCAATATCTGCATGGAGAATTAACATGCAGTAAAAGTAGTATCAGCATATTTGAAATGCACTGAATATGTGAGCAGGTGTAAAACAAGCTATATAATAAGAAAGATAAGTACTATACAATGCATGCTCAGCTTCAGCTACAACTCAACTCAAATAAGCAGTTTCACATATTATAATGAAACCAGTTTAAAAGTTTCATAACTCGGGAGTAGAAGTAAACTCATTTAAGTAACTCAAGTTCAATAGCTTTTAAACAAAAAATAAAGTTTCAGTTAGAAACACTTTTACCTTCTTCTCTTCAAGACTATAAATTTACTTCTCTCTGAGATTTTCTATAACTGGCATACCTCATGCCTTAGTAATGAAGTCTAATTATTACCCATGTCGAGGGTCTCTATATTTTTCCAAAGGATAGAACCTCATTTTTCAAGTGGATCCAACTAGTATATAAAGGCACTCATTAGGCCATAAAATAATTCGTACGTTAGGCTATGCAGATTTTGGGTATAGGACCTCGTGCTCACCCTCTCGGTGTTAATACCCCTCCCATAAGAATATAATTATTTTGCTTCACATTCAACTTCTCATGACTAGTTTAATTTACTCGTGCAAAACAATTAATTAAGGTATAATTTCATTAAAATACCATAATTGGGTAAACTCAGTTAATTATGACTCTTTATTAGCTTCTTAATTCACAACTTATTAATTAAGCATAAACATTATTACTTCTCTTGGTTAGGCTACTTAGCCAAAAATAGTCAATCTATACATACTTCATAAATAGGTTTAAGAACCAAGTAAAAATCATTAGTTTATGACACTTCAATCCTCATCTCAAGTTTTAAAATAAACTTTGAAAATAATATTAAATTCATTCTTCAAGACTTCTTTCATACCTTCACTTCACTTTTAAAATCATGCTAACTCAAGACGACTTCACAATTTAGCAATTACCATGCAAGCTTCTTATTACGAATCAAAATAATCATAGAACCATAAAATAAGAGAAATCCCAATTTATATTAATTAAGAACACTAAACATGCTTCTACATCTTCGAAATCTTTGAAAATAGGAGTTTTGGGCACAAGAATAGAAGGAATCCTTGTTGATAAACCACGTACCTAATTTAAAGAACTTTGATGGAAGGAAATCAATGAATGAAGGTTGCTCTTGATGCTTCTATTGAAACATTAATTTCTTTCTTGAAGAGGAATTTAGAGAATAACCCTTCCTCTAATCAATATTATGTAAAGAATGAATGGTTTAGAGTGTTTGGGTTTATATACCATAACTTTTGGAGTACAAAATGACATGGGTTTGGGTACGATTAGTAGGGTAAAATACAAAATAACCCCAATTTAAAATCATAAGAAACTGACAGGATCACTTCACGACTTGTGAAGTGTCACTTTATGATTCCTGGAGTGAATCGTAAGACGGTATTTGGCTACTAGAAAGTGGCTTCTGGTCCTTGACTTCATACCACAATTCATGGTATTCCACTTCATGACTCATGGAGCATTCTCGTGGGAACAAGAAAGATATTTTAAAATTTAAGGACTACAGTATGATTTATGCAGTACGGGTCGTGAACCGTTATTCCACGAGTCATGGTCCAGCTCGTGAAAACTTGAAAGAATATGAAACATTCATACATCACTCCACATGTCATTCCATGACTCATGGAGTACTACAGTACGACTCATGGACCCAACTTGTGGGAACCTAGAAGAATTTTTCTCAAAATTGTAAGTCTTAGACTAGGTTTTTGAGTCTAAGTCAAGTAAAAAACATTATAATATCCCCCCTTGAGATCATTAATCCTCAAATAAAATACTAATCTCAAGAAAATTAAAGTACAAGATGACAAGAAGGATATAAACAACTCAAAATTCATCAACAACCTATTAACTTTGATTAGACTTCAACTCAGCTAACAAAAATACAATCTACAATGAACTCATCAAATGGCACACAAATGTACAAATAGAAACTTACGTACTGTTATCTAAACTGCCATTAACTCATGTATGAATACACTCAACAGGCTCATGCAATGCTACAGGCTACATAATAATGAGCTGACAAGAACATAAGATGAATAGAGAGACTAGTACCTCAAAGTGAAGTAGAAATAAAAGGAAATAGATGTGGATATCTACTTATTATATCAACCTCTACCACCCATGCAGCCCTTCTAACTGACTGGTTCCTCTAGAGAACCTTACCTGATGCTATCTCTTTATTCCTTAATATACGAAGCTACCTATCAAGAAACTAAATAGGGACCTTCTAATAGGTTAGACTATCATGGGTGATGATATCCTTAATTGGCACTACTAGAGATGTATAGCTCAAGCATTTCCTTAACAAGGAAATATAAAAAACCAGGTGAACCGTTGTTAACTCTGCTGAAAGGTCTAATTTATAGGATATATTGCATATCCTCCTCATAATATGATAAGACCCAATGTAATGTAGACTCAACTTTTCCTTCTTATCAAATCTTATGGCTTCCTTCATAGGAGACACCTTCAGAAACACCCTATCATCTACATCAAAATGTAAATCTCTTCTTCTCATGTTTGCATAGGATTTATGCCTCCTTTTAGTTGTCTTCAACCTCTCTCTAATGATCTAGACTTTCTATATAGTATCATAAATAAACTTTGTCCTTATAATAGTTGTCTCACCTGCCTTGAACAAACCAATTAGAGACCTACAACTTCTCCCATACAATGTTTCAAATAGATCCATCTGAATACTTGAATGATAGTCTTTATTGTATGAAAACTCAATCAAAGGAAAGTTCTCTTACCAACTACCCTTGAAATCAATTACATATTCCCTTAGTATATCCTCCGATATCTGAATGGTCCTATCGGTCTAACCATATATATGCAGATGAAAAGTTGTTCTCAAATGAACTTGGGTACCAAGACCCCTCTAAAATGATTTCAAAACTGAAATGTGATTTGCTCAACTAGATCTGAAATAATGGTCAAATGTATACCATGCATCCTAATAATCTGCTATAAATAGACCCTACCATACTGCTTTTTTGAATTGTTGGTACAAAATGGCAAGAAGTGAGCTGACTTAGTCATTTGATCTACTATAAACCATATGGAATCATACCTCTGGGTAATAGTAAACTAATGAAAAAATCCATATTAATCCCCTCTCACTTCCATGTCGGAATTTCAAACTGCTGCATTTTGCTTGCTGGTATTTAATGCTCTACTTTTACTTGCTGACAATTAGGACACTTAGCCACATAATCATTTATGTCCTTCTTCATACCATTCCACATGTACACTTTTTTTAAATCTCTATATGTCTTTGTAACCTCAGGGTGAACAGAATACCTGGAACTATGAGCCTCTGACAAGATCCTTTCTCTCAACCCATCAACTTCTGGAACACACAGATGATCCTGGTAACTAAGGACATCATATCCACATTTGGAGAAAACTTATACTATGCTTATGAACTGTACTCTTCAGCTGAACTAACACCGGATCACTGTATTGCTTCTCTTTCACCTCTACAACTAGAGATGACTCAGAAGCGTTCTACACTATCATACCACCATCCTTAACACCAACCAACTTAACCCTAAGGTGTACAGGTCTATGCATCTCTCAAGAAAACTACCCAAAGACAACGTACTAAGGGCATCATCTACTACATTGGCCTTGCTCGGATGATACATCACAATCATATCATAATATTTAAATAACAATTATATTTCTTCAGAGATTTAGGGTGAGCTTGGCATTCGGATTTTACCTACTTGTCTTTAAATTTGATATTTTTATTTGATCTCTATGTATTTTGGAGATACGTTGCATTAGATCTATTTTGGGTTTCTTGTTTTTGTACTTAGGGGTTTGTTGACACTGATATCGGGTTGGAGGTATTTATTGATTCTTAAACTTTCGCATTTTATTTATCTTTTGATTATTGTACTTGTGTTTTTCGCAATTGACATAGTAGTCCTCTACTTTGGATTCGAACTAGGGATTGGTTCTTCTACTGGGTGGTATAGTAGGTTCCATCATGATCTATAAAATCGGGTCATGAAACAACCTACAGCTACAGTCCCCCCTCCAGCTCTGCCAGTTTAGCTAGTTCCATTATTTTAGCCAGCAGCAGCTCCCATACCGTCTCAGGTTTTTCCTATTCCAGCTGTTGCTCCTATCATTGCACCACAGCTAGTGATGTCAGATTCAGAGTAAAAGCTCCTACCAGATTCTTGAGATTGGATCCCCTCGTTTCAACTGAGTTTTGGGGGAGGATGCCCATGAGTTTATCACTGAGTGTAAGGAGAGATTGAGAAACCTCGGTATTATGGATACCCATGGAGTATCCTACACCATATATTAGATGTGTGGTGTGGATAAGTAGTGGTGGAGAGCTTTCATAGTTTGTAGGCCAGCAGGATCATCTCAGCTGATATGGGGTGAGTTCTATGAGATATTTATGAGGATTTTGTGTCTAGGGCTGAGCGTGAGGGCCTGAGAGAGGGGTTCAAATGGTTAGAGTAGGGACCTATGTTATTGTCGGAGTATGAGGCCTGTTTCCATTAGTTGTCAGTATATCGTGTTGAATTCATGCCTGCTAGAGTTCATAGATTTTCCTTTGGTTTGAGGGACAGACTTCAAGATGCAGTTAATTTATTGGTGTCAGATAGCCATCCATTTCAGGCTGTAGTAAACCATGATTATTCTATTGAGATGCTCTATCGCGAGTTGCATCAAGCAGCGAAAAAAGGTAAAAGCAGTAGGGTAGCTATATTCGGTCCCATTATGGGGGCCATGGTCAGTGACAGTATGTTCAGGGTCAGTCTCAGGCTGGTCCAGGACTCACTTCAGATTTCAGGACCTCCCTAATATAGTTTCCATGCACCTTACCATATGGATACTGCAGAGTTGAGAGAGTTTAATGTTTCTCCAGGATTTTTTAGATAAGGGGTTTGTTCATTTGAGTGTTTCTCCTTGGGTACGACAGTTCTATTTGTTAAGTAGAACATTGGTTTATTGCAAAATATGTATTGACTACCGGTAGTTAAATAAGGTTATAGTTAAGAACAGATATTCGATGCCGAGGATTGATGATTTATTCGACCAGCTTCAAGGAGAGGTAGTGTTTTCTATGATAGTTTTAAGGTTGGGATACCATCAATTGAGGATTTAGGCATCGGACATCCCGAAGACAGTGTTCAATACTCGTTACGACCATTATGAGTTTTTAGTTATGTCTTTCAGGTTGACCAATGCCCCAGCAGCATTTATGGACTTGATGCATAGGGTGCTTAAGCCTTAATTGGACTTATTTCTGATCGTGTTGATCAACAACATTTTTATGTATTCGAGTAGTAGATCTGAGCACGAGCAGCACCTGAGATTGATACTTCATCCACTGAGGGAGCACCGATTTTATGCCAAGTTCTCAGAGTGTAAGTTTCGGTTGGAGTCTATAGCATTCCTAGGACACGTGGTGTCCAGGGATAGGATTATGGTCGAGCCAGTGAATATTCAGGACATGCGTGATTGGACAAAATCGACGTCTCTTTCTAAGATTCAGAGTATTTTTAGGTTACCATGTTACTACAGACGATTTGTCAAAGGGTAATCATCAATTGCAGCGCCTATGACTAGGTTGACTAGAAAAGATATGGCCTTCGAGTAGTTCGACGATTGTGAGTTGAGCTTTTTGAGGCTCAAGGAGTAGTTGAATTCAACGCCAGTTTTGATGTTACCAGTTGAGGGTCAGTTTCTCTATGTATTGCGTCTCTTATGGTATGGTTTGGCTTGTGTTCTGATGCAGTAGGGCTAAGTTATTTCTTAGCATTGAGTTATCTGAAGGTTCACGAGCGTAGCTACCCTACTCATGACTTGGAGTTGGAGGCATTACCTATATAGAGTATAATATGAAATCTATACTGACCATCATAGTCTTTAGTATATTATGACCCAGAGGGAGCTCAAATTCCAGGCAGCGAAGGTGGATTGAGCTACTGAAGGACAATGATATTACTATTCTCTACCATCCGGGCATGGCTAACATTGTAGTGGATGCCTTGAGCCGGAAGGAGGTTAGTATGGGCAGCTTGGTGGCCTTAGAAGTTTTGGAGAGGCTGTTGACATTAGATGTTCAGTTCGTGCCTAGTCGGCTGGTTAGATTGGATTTTAAAGACCCCATGATGGTTTTGGCTTGTGTTGAGGCACGGTCTTCCTTGTTAAATCAGATTCGACAGTGCCAGTTTGAGGATCAGCACTTGGTTTCCCTTCGTGATTAGGTTTTATCTAGAGAGGCCGACAACACTTTTATTGATTTAGATGAAATGTTTTGGTATGATGGTTGCATTTGTGTACTATAGGTCAATGGGTTGTTTCAGATGATTTTTTATGAGTTTTATAGCTTCAGATATTCAATTCGTCCAAGTACAGCTAAGATGTATCATGATTTGCAACAATTGTATTGGTGGAGTGGGATAAAGAAAGATATTGCAAATTATGTGTCCCAGTGATTGAACTACCAGCACATTAAGTTCAAGTACCGACGGCCAGGTGATTTGATCCAGAGACTCTCTATTCCGATATGGAAATAGGAGCGTGTGACTATGGACTTCATCTTAAGGTTGACGAGGACTAGCAGAGGTCATGACACTAGCTGGGTTACTTTTGATAAGCTAACTAAGTCAGCGCACTTCATCCCCACTCATTATTCATACCGTACAGAGCATCTAGTTCATATCTATATTAATGAGGTGGTTCGATTACATGGGGTTCCTGTGTCCATCATTTCTAATCGAGGTATGTAGTTCACCTCACAGTTTTGGAGGTCTATTCAGCGAGATTTGGGTATTAAGGTTCAGTTGAGCACAACTTTGTATCTGTAGACCAACGGTCAGTTCAAACGGGCTATTCAGGTGCTAGAGGATATGTTGAGAGCATGTGTATGGGGGTGCGTGGGATCAACATATAGCATTTCTAGAGTTTGCGTATAATAATAACTATAATTCCAGCATCAAGATGGCATCGTTCGAGGCATTATATGGTAGGTAATGTAGGTCACCTTTTGGCTGGTTTGACAGTTTTGAGGCTAGAGTTCAGATTTTAAATTTTTTACGTGATTCTCTTGATCAGGTCCCGTTGACTCAGGATAGGCAGTGCAGTGCAGGCAGAAGAGCTACATAGACCGTAAACGTCTTGCCTTGGAGTTCGAAATTGGTGGCAGAGTCTCTCTGAGGGTGTCTCTTATACGTGGTGTGATGAGGTTCGGCAGGCAGAGCAAGCTTATCCCCCAGTATATTGTACTTTTTGAGGTTTTGGAGAGATTGGGTGATATTGCCTAACATTTGGCCTTGCCTCCTATGTGTTTAGCTATTCATCCAGTCTTTCATATTTTGATGTTGCCGAGTTATACCCCAGATGAGTCTCATGTTCTCCATGTGGATTCAGTTTATTTGGATGAGATCATGTCTTTAATTAAGGAGTAGGTTACAGTTCTGGCTAGGGATGTCAGGAGATTAACATCCAGGGAGATCCCAGTAGTTAGAGTGCAATAGAGACACCGTCTAGTTGAGGAGTCTACCTAGGAGATCAAGAGTGAGATGGGGCGGGGGAAGGGGGTAGAGAAAGTACCCACAACTATTTGATTCGTCAGGTACCTTCTCTTTCTCCTCTCCTTGCTTTTGCTTGACATTAAAGGACGAAAGTCCTTTTTAATAGTGGATGTTGTAATGACCCTTATCGTAATTTAGGTTGTTTATGTGTTATCTTGTTTTCTAGAGATTTCCAGTAGCTTCCCTAGGTGATTTGTGACCTTCTGGGACCAGTAGTCCAGTTCTCGGGCAGCTTGGTTGAGATTTATCTCACTTTGCTTATTTTAGAGCTTGAAATAAGGTACTCGTTGACTTTAGTCAACTCTTCATCAAGACGCACTTGGAATAGTACCTCGACCTCTCTGTTAGCTATGGAATGCCTATTTTGGTCCAGTAGGACCTTTGGTTCATGTTTCGGGACCTTTATTTTGAGTTTGAACCGTTTTGTGGAATTTTAATTCAGCCAAAGCTCATTTCAAAGGTTGGGTGGTATTTTAGTGATCGGCACATCGTATCAGAAATTTAATGCTTTTATAAGCTCTAGAATAGTAATTTTGAGCTAGTAAGATTGTTAGTTCGCTTTTCGGGGTGTCCGGGCTCATTTATGGATCACTTGTGGAAGATTAAAAAATCTCCTTTTTTGGTTAGTTTTGTTTTAGGGGTTCTTTTTGCTCAAACAACCTTATTGGGTCATTTCTTCAATTCCTTCAAGTCCTAAATATGTTTTCCATGCAAGTTACATATTTGGCTTGCTGGAATTAGACTCGGAATGCTCGTTCTAGTCCCTTCGAAGTTTTTACTTTGAGTTGTGTAAAGTTTCAGGTCTAGGTCTCCCTAGCGAACCTTGGGTCGCACCATCATATGTCTCCCCTGTGACCATGGCTTCTAGCCAGTGATGGTCCCCCCCCCAGCGACCTACGAGTTTCGCACCAGCGACCATGCACAGTTTTAAAAGGGGTCTTCTCCTTCATTCTACTTCATTTACTTCACGATAAATTCTCTATAGCTACTACCTTAGGGGCTGAATTTTGGTGTTTTGAGGTGGGGGAAGTGGTTGGGAGTTACGTGGGGGGTGTTCTGTCCTCTTGGTGCAAAATTCCTCTCGGTAATCTTATTTTTCTCGTCCCTTTTAATGTTCATGTAAAAAGTTCCTTACTTGTGAACCTAATTTCTCCCTTGTTCCATTATGGTTTTGAGCTCAATATTGTACCACACGCTCCCCAAGCTAAGCTCTATGCGCTGGTACCTTTGGTTTATTTTCTAGGGTTATGGGGCCTACATGCCAGTTTTCGGCCGAGTTTGAGATTTAGTATAAATAGTGTTGTTAGACTCGTACTAATCCATGGATTTATATTTCACCAGCTCTGTAGTCGTTGGAGACTATTAGCTATCCTTCGGGTTGATATTTGGGTTTTGCAGGGTGTTAATCGTCGGACGACAGGTAAGCTCCGTGGGGATTTCTCTGGGCATATAGCTTTTATAATTGTACTAAATAGAAACCTTGGGTTGGGGTTTTTAGGTTGTTACCGTGTACTTGGACCGCTTCTTCATTTCGTTCCTATTTTTTCCCTTGACTGGTGCTCGGTGTAATACAATGCCCGTGACTTAGTATTAGCATCGCGATGGCTGATGATGGGTTGGTTTTATATTTTTCTCTTGGGTTTGGGCTAGTGTATTGTGCTTCAAGATGTAGCTTAGTTGTGTATGTGCAGGGCATAGGTTAGTTGTAGATATTATTGTGCTTTTGCATTCATTCTACGAGAGAGTAAGTTGCAAGCTCCATTATGAGAGTGCATTAGGGCTAGGGACCATATCACTATTGACTATCGAGACGTGGAGGCTGGTTACCTGATATAATAATAATGAATAATGGCATAAAATATAATAACATGAAACTTTTTTATAATAATATAAGTTAATAGATCTTTTAACTGTTTTTGACTCGGCGGTATTCCGAGCACCCGGTACTACTCTTTCTACTTGTATTAGACCAGGATCCACACCCTGGCACCGGGTTTTATCATTTGACTACTTATTTTGGGACTTGAATCCGACTTTGTTGAATAGTGACTACAACTGCTTGCACTTGAATCTGTCGTGTACGATAGTGAGTACAACTTTTCTATAGTTATCATGCTTATTGATTTGGAGACCATGATGATACAGTTATTTTGAGGAGCTTGATGATACTACTATATTGAGGCATGGGATGCCTTGAGTTGCCGAGATTACGACTTGATGAGACTATTGCTTTGAGGCATTGTTTGCCCATTATGGGACACTCTAAGTCTCTGTGGTTTGGGATGTGAGATTATTGTGGCGTTAGAGATTGTGAGTGGTGGGCGTACCTCCATGGACCCTTTGTTTAGGCTACAACAATCAAAAAGGGGTATAGGTCGGAGCCGGGATATATGGGGAAAATCTAGGGTTAACCCTTCAATGGGTCCTGCCTGTTGGGCCTACGGGTACTGGAGGAGGAGTGTACAAAGGATCTATAATTTCATTGTGTGTATTTACTTTTCTACACTTGTTTGCTTCAGTATACCCCCAGTAGTATGGGATGCCAACGAGTGAGCATGAATTTTGTGTACACTGCCATTCTTATAGGGGATTTGGCAGTGTTAATTTACGTATTGTGTTTCTGTTATTTACTATTTATGCTAGTTATATTCCTTACTTTCGGGCATTCTTACTCTGTGGGTTATTTGTGCGTTGTTTTATTTTCCTTATCATCTCCTTCTTATATAATGAGGTTACTAGTATAGCGTCCATGTTCTCATATTGTCAGCTTTATCCATTCTTATGTTATTTACTATTATTATTTCTATTTTGTTGCAAGGACCCCGATTACGTTCTTTCCTTCTTGCCTGAGATCCTGTTCTGTGTTTTATCTAGCAATGCCATGCTCTACCTGTCTTCTTGCTTCTTAACTGAGTAGCTAGATTTCATGATGTTTCATTTGCTTTTGTAACCTTACTTTCTTGTACTCCAACTATTTACTGCTTTTATGTTTGTTATGCGCCTGGTGGGCTTTCGAAGCCAACTAGGTACTTGTTGCTTCGGTGACTTATACTCATACTGAATTTATGTTCCTTTGGTACAGATTCGAGTACTATCCCCCGATGTTGATTCACGGATTACTATTCATGCCTTCTTGATGTTGATTTCAGATGTACAGGTTGAACTTTGATGTCTAGCTATTCCTTCTCTCTTCATCTTGTATTTTTTCTTTTTTGTATATTCAGAGACATGCTTGTATTAACTTTTACCTGTATTCTATTCTTATTGGCTTTTTATTTATTTACACTGATACCGGGTCTTGAAAGTTTATTTATTCTGTTGTAGTGTTTTGCTATTTTGGATATATCTTCTCTCCTTTATCTGCTTTACTTGTACTTGTGCATTTTACTTTGGTATAGTATCCATCAGCTTCAACTTCGGGCTACAGGATTGGTTCTCCTACTGGTGGGATAGTAGGTTCCATCATGATTCGAGGAATCAGGTCGTAACACTCAAACTCAAAGTCTTTAAACCATACCAAGTGATA
>JBDJHY010205933.1:0-11521 GCA_039654485.1 Withania somnifera | reverse complement strand
GTGTGAATTGATGTAACAGGGCAAAGTTATTGCATATGATTCGCATCATTTGAAGGTTCATGAGTGTAACTAACCTACCCATGATTTGGAGTTGGCTGTAGTAGTTTTTACGGTCAAGATATGGAGACATTACCTCTATGGAATTCATTGTAAGATTTTCACCAACCACCGCAGTCTACAGTACATATTGATTCAAAGGGATCCAAAACTTAGAAAGAGCAGATGGGTTGATCTTCTAAAGGACTATGATATCAACATTTTTTGCCATCCAAGCATGAAAAATGTGGTTGTAGATGCCTTGAGCTGGAAGAAGGTTAAGATGGGTAGTTTGGCTTCCATATTAGTTTCAGAGAGGCCATTAGCATAGGAAATTCAGTATTTGGCGAACCATTTGGTCAGAATGGACATCTCAAATCCGAGCAAAGTTCTTGCTTATGTCAAGGCTAGAACAACTCTGTTTGATCAGATCTGACAGCGTCAGTATGAGGATATATCCTTGGTTCATATCTGAGAGTTGATTCTGAGAGGTGAATTCAGCGGTGCTCTTTAGATTCTAATGGTATATTATGGATAGAAGTCGTATTTGTGTTCCTATCGTGACCCAAAAAAGCTAATCACAATGGCACGTATCTGCCCACCTCGACAGTCAGCTAAACTAACTAGAAATGGAGCAAAACCTAAAGTAAATGTGGAAGTAAGTATAAGTATGGATTTATAAGTAGAAACTCAACTAAATCCCAAAAACTAGGTTGACATTGTGTACAAGCCATTACTGGAGCTTATACAACAAATATAGAGTCTCGATACAGTTTTAGTAAGTAAAGACATTATAAAAACTAAAGAAACTAAAAGAGTCCTTCGGTAACTGAGCGTGGAATCATCAACTATCTTTGAATGCTTAAGGAATTCCATGGTACTGAAACTAAGAAACCAATCACAACGCCCTAGGCCCTAAACCTGCACAAGAGTGCAGAAAAGCATTGAGTGAGTACTAAACCACGGTACTCAACAACATCCTCGGTTGTTCTAACTTTAAAATGGAAGTGGAACCCCTGAGAACCAACTAAACCTCCAATAATACTACTTATAAATAGTTTATTTATAGCAGCCCAACCAAGAAATATAATTATAAATTTACAAAGAATCCCGACAAGTATCCAATTCACAATATTCTGACAAATACAATTATAAATCTCAAATTATTACAACTAGTGCTCAAGGTAATATCAGACCTGTTTTAGAAATCAGATAACCTCGAACTATCAGTAAATGCCAAGTAATATCAAGTAGTCATATAATCTCAGGTTCTCACCGAATGTCAAGTAATCTCAAGAGATCAGATAATCTCAAGTAATCACTGAATGTCAAGTAATCTCAAGTAATAAGATAATATCAAGTAATCACTGAATGTCAAGTAATCTCAAGTCATCAATAGATAATCAAATAACTCTCAATGAATTAGTCAAAATAAGATAATCTCAACAATAAATATGGACAAATAATCACTACCACAGGTCAAATGAAACAAGGAAATATGCAAGTGGCCCAATGCATGTCTTTCCTATGTATGCTCCTGCTGGCATATATACACATGTCATAGACCAGGACCCATAGGGGTTAGCTAAGACGTATACCCCTTAGCACAGCTTCTGGAATCTCTATACACGTCACAGTCCAGTACCCATGTAGGCTAGTTAAGCCATGCACTTGTATTAACGAGGTACCTCCTTTAGAACCATATTGTTTTGAACCAATTACACATAACTCTAGTATTCGAACGATCCAATCATTTAAAATAATAGCCAAGTTGTGAACACATTACCAAAATAATAATATAAATATGATCAAGTCATTAAGGATAATTAATTTATTCAAGTAATTCATACGAGGTGGCTATTTTATTTCAAGATTCAAGTATATCGGCCTCTCTTAGGAAATCTCTATCAAGTATCTCTTTTATATTTCAAACTAGCCTCTTGGGGAATCACGATATTTCTTTGATTCTCATGGTATCAGTAATTCATCAAAGGGCTAGTTCAATAATAAGTATGTAATTAGGCCCATCTTATTCACTCTAATATAATTTCTAATTATATTAGCCAAATCAAAGCAGCTTGTAATCCGAATCAATTGTATGGTTCAACGTTCCATTGAAGTCACTTTAGCCTCTAAATGAAAAATGCCTTAGTTTTAGAAGTGTTTTACCAAGTCATTATGGGAAATTTCTATACAAATCCGGCCCAACACAGTCAAATTATCTCGGGGCATCAACAATATAGAAATCAAGTTATTACTCGGACCATGAAAAAGTATTCCAGAAAGATAGCAATTATCATCAACCAAGAACATATACAAGACCAAGTACAATCCCCAAGTTTCAACTTACTCATGAAAGGCATGAAAAGTGATTCAATATCAAGTTCAAGTATACAATTCAACAAAGTTCATGAAATCACGTTATCACATAATTCTCATTTAACCCTGCATGTTTGATACTATTATCAAATTACTCCTTAGCATTTAATATTCAAATAATTACCCTAATATTCCTATTTATCCCCTTTACAATCAATCAATCAAGAACTCACACCAACACTTTATAGAAAAATCATAAAACCTCAACTTTTCTTAAAGGAGGACAAAACACTCAAGTTAAAGTCTTCTCATCCGAAGTATGTCCGAATGCTCCCAATCTAGTTAGATAAGAATTTTACATACAAAATTAAAATATCAACACCAATATTGGAATACATTAAAACCAAATCCAAAACGTCAACTCAAAAGTCAAACCAGATCCCCAAGACTAATCTGGAATTTTATTTTAAAATCATGTTATCCATAACTTGAGAAGTTCAATATGAAATTAAAAAAAAAAAGAGTTAAAATAGACCTTGAAATTATCAATTTATCAAACTTTAAATTAATCGGGAAACCTCAAATATTCAAGCTTAAATGCGGGTTAAAATGATAAAATAGTTGATATAAATCTGTGGATTTATGATTAAATCAGCTTACCAATGGCATAAGGATCCTAAGTATGAAATTTCATCGAAAACAAAGTCTGAATCGATAAAACCTTAATTTTTCTCTAATAATGTCACAAATGAAGAAAAATAGCAGCTCAAGAAATTATGGACGAATGGCAAAAGAAGTATTGGATATTACCCCCTATTAAACTGAGAAGAATGACGCAAGAATCAATTAATTTTGAGCTCTAGAACTCCCAATATGATCAAAATACCAAATAACAAAAGTCTAAGATTTAAATACCCTGACAAGTGCACAAATATTTCTACGTTAACAATATTATTTTTGCTAAAAAGGCTATCATAACTTCCTCATACGATAGCCAAATAACCTAATTCTTTTGCATTTGTTCTGAAATTTTAACACGGATCTACCAGTACCATCCATACCTAAAAATGAGTTCATTTTAGTCAAGTGGTACTATTAAAACTCCACAGTAAAAAATTTCAAGCTCAGAACAAGCACCTGGAACTCGTTCTGGACATCCCAAACACAAACGAATAGTGTAAACCACTTTTGAAACCATTTGGGACTGCTGGCCTCATAAAAACACCCAAATGTGGTTATCTTAATAATATGTTTACCCAAGTCAACTCTTAACACACGAATCTCCAAATTTCCAAATAATTACTCAAAACTCATCCAAAAGCCTCAGGAATTGAATAAAACCTTCAGCTAGAGAAAATACTATTTTCCAAAGCTACCAGAATTGTCAGGATTCCATTTCGTGCTTGATATCTCCAATTGTTGACTTTGGTCAACTCTCTTTAGCTTCCAACTTTCAAAACTCAAAAAAGTTTCCGTAACTTATCTAAATGCCATAGGATCTAAGCTGTTAGTTCTAGAACTAATGGAATATGCAGATTTTGGATCAGAGCACTCAAACTCCGAATGATGAACCAAGTCAAACTTAGAACTTAAACTTCCAAATCATCCCATCAAACCACCTAAACTCATCCCGAAAGGGATAAAACTCAAAACAAAGGTCTTCCTAGACCAAAATCAACATTCTAGGGATGATGGAACTGATAGATTTCCTTTTTAAGGTCCCAAACTTCAAATGATCTAAAAGTCCATGATTTCCCATTTTTAAATCTCAAAAAATAAAATTTCTCCAAGACTTTCCAAAATTCCTTTTTATTACCGAACCACCATGAAACAAACTTAGTTTATCATAAAACTACGGGAGAAGAAAAATAATAAAATGCACTAAAAACGAAAAAATAACCTTGAGGTCATTACATGATCCACCACTAAAACCATGATAGTCCTCAAACATAAGAAAAGAATGAAGTGCTAGCTCAACCTGGAGCCTGAAGCAATACCCGCAAGGTCCATTTTCACATGCCAAGTGAGCTACCACAATACAAAACAAATGTGAATTTCCAAATCAAAATGAGAATCCACACATTAATGGAAAAAACACTTCACAGTAAGGGTGTATTTCCCACACCTCCAAGATGACCAAGATCACTCCATAGACCCAACCCTGGCTAGTAATCCATAAAAACCGCACTATTATGGAATAAACTTGTCTTTTTATCTCAACCTAAATTTCTGAACCACTATCCCTCAAAGCCGAAGTGAAGCTGAAACTCAACCATTACTCACCCATAAAGTGACCTGCCAAATCCGGATAACCCATGCATAAAATTTGTTTTTTACCCTAATCTCAAACCGCACACTACAGGACTCAACACTCATGAACCACTCATTACCTTTCTATTTCATCCCATAGGTAACCAACATTACTTTTAATCACCTAAATGGATATCCCACAAGGATCCCACCAACCCAAGCACCATATATGGCAACTAAACACCTACTAACAAAGGAAATCAAAAAGAAACCATGCACAATCTGAAGTAGTAATTAAAATAAAGTCCTTGAGACATGACAACCGATCATAATATCTAACTGAATACCGAGCGTCATATAAGGGATGCCCTTAGATACATACATTAAAGATAGTAATAGACTGAGTTAATCCACCAAGCACAAAAGCTCCTGAAATTGGCCTATTCATGAGCCAATGCATGATATAAGAAGTCCAACTTTGGAACTAGTCCTACACAACTATTAGTGTCAACACATACCTTTATAATTTACCTCTCAGAAACCTCCAGAAAGTCCTTCACATCCCACTACAATATCAAGTCTATCGTTCTTGGAAGGAACAATACCACCCAATCACTAAACCTTAATAAGATCATATCATAGGATTGGTTCACCTGATCTACCACTAACAATCCACCCCATAAGTAGCAACAACATTGGAAACCACATGAAGGCTATCCATCACATCAAAATGACAAGTAGTATACTAACACATAGAGGAAAGTAAAACCATGATAAATCGATATCAAAGAAAGTCAATGACATACCGATGCAATATTAAACACTAAGAGGAACGATAAACACCACTTGTATTTCACTACTACCACGAAAATGGTGATTTCTCTAAAGACCAAAGAAATATGGCGATGTTTGAGGCTAATAATATCCTTGGTCATATAAATATCACAAATATACCATTTCACACATCAGTCCTTTCCATGACAATCCAATGGATCGATGTAATCGATCCACCACTATGAATCAACTAAGATTACTAAGAAAAGATCTAATCAATAGGGAAAAGCCAACAAATAACCATAATCCCAAGGGAGACCTAAAGTGAAATGCAGAGAATAAGCTTCACCACAAGCTAATAATATACCACTGCTCGAAGTTATACATACAATACCCAAATTAATATCGATACCGCTGATGGTGAAACTAAAATGTCTCACACTGCCTCGATTTTTTAGCAAGAAGGTAACTTGTAGACTGCACGGATTCCTACATACATCAATACTGACAAATCAAAACCCACAGAGATGAACTCAACCAACAGAGTGGCCCTTATGGTCTGAGTGACCACAGCTCATAGCTCCATACACATTGGATCCATCAAAACTATACTTTACCGTAAATTATTGATGAGGTCCTGAAGAAAAAACTAATAAAAGATCTCCAAAACTCTAGCCCCTCACTCAAAAACACCCATACAAAGGTTGAGTCTACCCATACACCACAACCCAATAGAGTATTTATTTACATTCGGTATGTCTGACCCACTAGTAAAAAAATTAACTCGTATAGACACATAGATAGATATAAGAAGAAGTGGACATCATAATAAGGAAAAATGTATGGTGTGTAGATACATAAAATATAGTAGGTCCTAAATCAAATTAAAAAAAATGTTGAGGGAATTGTGGACCATAATAACTATGTTGGGAATATTTACCTCGAGCCTACCCAAAAATGCATAACACTACATGCAATCACCACTGCACTGTACTGTAGCATGACCCAAACCTCTCTCAGCCCGATTAACACCTCTACCTACCTGCACATTCCTCTACCTCAGACCGAGTCTGTATATGCTATAGCTAGAGCAGAAAAATCTCGAGAAGTCGGTGGTGTCACCCTCAATACATGAAGGGGGAAATATCTCATATTATGTCCCCGTTTACCATATCTATAATAGGATTTTGGAACTGAAGGCTGCTGAGAAGAACTCTGAGGACCCGAATGACTACCTCATCTTGAACCTCTCTAATTAGACTCAAAATGACTCGGTGCTAAGCTAGATGCACTATGAATCATCTAACTAGAACCAGAAACCTATAACGTTACCTGGCACAGAACATGATGCTGGAAATGTCTATGATACTGAGATTCATCCCCTCCTCTAGATAAGGCACCTGAGAACTAACTAAAGGAACGGGACCTGTTTTCCCTATTATTACTGATCTGATCCCCTAGTCAAAACCTCTAGTAGCCTCAATCACACTCTGTAAAATGGCTCCCTCGAACCGAGAAGCTAGAAATACTGATACACTGAGAGGATAAATCAACCCCTTCATGAACTTAGCTATCTTTTCTCTCTCTCTCGTTAAGTAAGATGACTAAGGAATGTATAAATAGCTTATAAAAATGGGACACATACTCATCTACTAACATACCCCCTTGATCTAACTCATCAAACTAGCAACAAAGGCCATCCCTTATTTTCTAATACACATATATATCAACAAAAGCTCGAGAAAATATCTCCTAATCCAGGGAGGAGATCCAAATGGTCTAGAATCAAAATAAGAATTCCATCACTGGTTGGCTGGCCCTCAAAGCTGTAAAATTGTAAAATCCACCCCATGCCTCTTTACAAACCCTATGCTCTGGAGTAGTTAATGGAAAATGGTAAAAAACTCATATGGGTCCTTAGTTCATCTACCCTAAAACTATGGTAGGTCCTAATACCAAAAATCTATAACTCATGAACCCTGCGTGTAATTGGTGGTTATCCCAACTGAACTGGAACTACTAGAGGTTGGTGCACTGTATTATGTACATTTGGGATAGTTTGTTGATCTAGGGTCTCCGTCCCAACCCTACCCTATGGACCCTAAGGTATACCACCTTATGTTATTCTCTCTAATGCCCCAAGAAATCTCAATAATGCATCTTGCAGTAACGAGGATGCCACATACTCAGGAGGGGCTATCCCTCCTCTCTCTTAACCTATGGCTCTAGGGAGACTACTTTGGCACGGCCTATCACTAGGGTTTCTCCCTAGATCGATCTCAGGTCCTCATTATTTGCCAAACAAACCAATTAAGGTCTCAACACATATGAATCAATCACACCAGATAGAGGATAAACAATAAAGCGATATTTTCCTAGAGTTTTATATCCTATCGAGGATAAGTGAAGGACGTCTCCGCATTCATCCATAAGACTCTATTAAAATTGACTTGTAAATAGTGGGAATTATGATCCTAGAGCTCTAATACCAACTTTTCATGACCTAAAAAAACTTATCGTGATGGATCTATCTTCCTACCTCGATGGGTCATCCAAACTAACTAGAAATGGAGCAAACACTAAAGTAAATACAAAAGTAAGTACAAGTAAGGATTTATAAACAAAAATCTCAACTAAATTCCCAAAATCAGGCTGCCACTATACACAATCCACTACTGTGGTTTAACCAAGAAACATAAAGTCTCAATGCAATCTTTAGTAAGTAAAGACATCAGAAAAACTAAAGAAACTAAAAGAGTCCTTTTGTAACTAAGGATGGAATGTTCAGCTACCTTCGGATGCTCTAGGAATTCCCTAGGGATGAAACTGACAAACCGATCAAGAAGACCTGGTCCTCGAAACTACACAAGAGTGTAAAAAATAAAGGAGTCAGTACTAATCAATGGTACTCAGCATCATCCTTGGCTGGTCTAACTATAAAATAGAAGTGAAACCCTTGAAAACCAACTAAACCTCTGATACGACTACCTATAAACAATTTATATACAATAGTCGAGCTAAAAAATATAATTATAAATAAACAAAGAATCTCGACAACAAGCAGAGTCACAATATTCCTACAAATATAAGTATAAATCTCAAATCAGGACAACCAGTACTCCCAGTTGTCTCAGATTTTTTCTAGAAACCAGATAACTTCAAATTATCACTAAATACCAACTAATCTCAAGTAGTCAGATAATACTAGGTTCTCACCGGATGTCAAGTAATCTCAAGAAATCAGATAATCTCAAGTTATCACCGAATGTCAACTAATCGCAAGTAATCATATAATCTCAACTTATCACCAAACATCACATAGTCTCAAGTCATCAATAGAAAATCAAATAACTCTCAATAAACCAGTCAATATTAGATAATCTCAATAAATCAATCAATTAGGAAAGATAATCAATGCCATAAGTCAAATGAATGCAATGAAATATGCAATTGGCCTAATCCATGTCTGTCTTATGACACTTCTACTAGCATATATATTCACGTCGTAGACCAGGATCCATGGGGTATAGATACGACATGTACTCCTTAGTATACCACTATATGAAATATTTATACATGTCACAGTCCAGGACACATGGAGTCTAGCTAATCAGTGCACCTGTACCAATGAGGTACCCCTCCAAAACCATATCGCTATGAACAAGTTACACACAACTCCAATACCTGAATGGTCTAATTGGTTAAAGTAACAGCCAAGTTGTGAACATGTTACCACCACAACAACATCAATATGATCAAGTCATTAAGGATGATTAATTTCTTCAATTAATTCATACGAGGTGACTATTATATCATAAGATTTAAGTGTTCCGGCCTCTCTTAGGAAATCACTATCAAGTATGTATTTTTTATTTCAAACTTGCCTCTTTAGACATTATGATTTTTGTTGATTATCATGGTATTAATAATTCATCAAAGGGATAGTTCAATAATAAATATGTAATTAGGCCCCAATTTCTATACTGCAATGTCATTTCTAATTATATTAGCCAAATCAAGAAAACTTGTAATACAAATCAAGTGTATGAACGATTTATTTAATCCATTTTAGCCTCTAAATGACATCATGTCTCAGTTTTTAGAAGTCTTCATCCGGTTATTACGGTCAATGTCTATACAAATACAAATGTTTTATACTAGTAATTATCATGAAATTCAATAAGTTCAAGTTCAAGAATACAATTCAACAAGTATACGGGCAATGTTGGATAATTACTCATTTTAACCCCACATGTTTGATACTAGTAACCAGATTAATTCTTATCATTTGATATTCGAATGAATACCCTAATATTCCAATTTCACCCCTTTACAGTTGACCAATGAAGAATTCATATCAACACTTTATAGAAAAATCATAAAACCTCAACTTTCCCTAAAGGAGGACTAAACACTCAAGTCAAAGTAATTCTCTTACGAAGTAACTTTGAATGCTTCTAATCTATTCAACTATGAATTCTACATAAGAAAATGGAACCATCAACACCCATATAGCCATACTTTAAAACTAGATCCGAAAAGACAACTCAAAAGTCAAACCCGATCCCCAGGGTAAATTGGAATTTTATTTCAAAATCATGTTATCCATAACTTTGGGGAGTTTAGATATTAAATTTAAAAATAGAGTTAAGATTGACCTCGAAATCATCAGTTTATTAAACTTTAACTTAATCGGAAAAGCTCAAAATTTCAAGCTTATATGCGGTTTAAAAGTATAAAATAGTTGATAAATTAGTGAATTTATGATAAAGTGAGCTTATTCATAGAATAATGATCCTAATTATGAAATTTCATCAAAAATCAAGTCCAAATAGATAAAACCCCAAATTTTCTCCAATAATTTGACGGTTGAAGAAAAATAGCATCTGAAGAAATTATGGAAAGAATGCGAAAAGGAGTATTGAATACTAAACCCTATATTAAATTGAGAATAATAGCACAAGAGTCACTCATTTCCTAGATCTAAAACCCCCAATATGTTCAAAATACCAAATAAATACAACCTAAGATTTAAATACCCTGATCAGTGCACCAGAAATTTCTGCATCAGCGATATTATTTTTGCTAAATAGGCCATAACTTCTGCATACGATAGCAAAATGAACTTATTCTTTTTGCATTAAATCATCAACTGATATAAAGCCCTACCTTAAAAGGCTACGTATGAAACTATGCATGTACCACAAGAACCTAACCCAAAAATCACTAATATTAATGTTAACCCACCACCAAAACTACCCCGAGATACCTACTATGATGCCTTCATATTTGACTATGCTGAGGGAGAATGTGAATATGGGGCATACCCGAGGGAAGTTCCATACAGAGAGTCATCATAACAATGGGGGTAATAGGGGAAGAGGAAGAATGGGAATCAGCGGGAGGGACCAAGGCAGGGGATGGCAGGGTTATGGGGGTAGGAGAGATGGAGGAGGATGACAGGGAGAATGGGTGGAATAATACGGTGGAAGCTGTGAAATGCAAGTTGAGAGGGGTGAACCGGATCGGGGTAAAAACAAAATCAAACTCACACTTCCAACATTCAAAGGAGGAAGTGATCCAGAGGAATTCCTTTGGTGGAAGCTACAAACTAAATATTCCATCACTCAAATTGAAAATTATGCGTCAACTTGGCGGGAAGCTAAGATGTGGAGAAAACCATGAATTACATTCATGAGTTTCCTATTTGGATAGAGATGCTATCCCTTATGGAGGAAAGATTTGTACCACCAAACTATCATTGGACTTTTTTAAGAGAGCATATGCCCTGCGACAAGGGGGGAGGAGTGTTGAGAATTACTATGATGAGCTTGAAAGCCTATGGATGAAGGAAAACTTGGAAGAGACGATGAAAAACATAATGATAAGGTTCACCAATTGGTTAAGAGGTGATATTTCCAAGGCAATAAGGATCAAACACTATGACAATTTGAATGCGGCTTTCCACGATACTAACAAGGTTGAGTTGGACCAAAAGGAGGAGAAGAGCCATAAGTCTATGAACACTTCTACTTCATGGGGAAAGGGAAATGAGAAGTGGAAATCATCCACAACTCGAGACCCGCCTAAGGTCCAAGGCAATAAAGTATAAGCAATAGTGCAGTTGAAACCCAAGGGTGAG
>JBDJHY010205922.1:0-11521 GCA_039654485.1 Withania somnifera | reverse complement strand
TCAAGGAAGCCTAATATCTATCATGACAGTACCCTTAAATGTTCATATAAATGCATAGTAGGTACATGATTACAGTTAGTTCTCCCGAGCCTCTTCGGCAACGGGTGTCGGTCTGCCTTAATGGGATTTGAGGTGTGACGCTATGTAACTTAAAATGTACATTTGTTGAGTATTCCTTCAGTTTTCATGCATTTTGTGGTGCCATGATGTGTTATTTTTTAAATTAATAATGTATTAAAAGAAATTTTTTTAATTGATGTAATATATCCTAATCAACACCATATTGAAATAAATCTACTTTGTTGATGAAATGTGACCTAAGAACACTATAATTTTGAAAGGCTTGTGACATAAGTTTTATTATGGGGTGAAAGACATTCATGCATGCCTGTTGCATTTGAACTTTTCATTTAGTCTTATGATCATGGATACTATCAACAAAAGCTAATGTCGGGGGAAACCTCTAATTCCTTATTCCATTTTTGTATTTTTAGGCGTTTTTACATATTTATTCTCATATATCATAGGTCTGGTATTTTGGAAAATATATATATATATAATGATAAATAATTCCAGATGATTGATTTGGATGATATCAAGGATAAACTCTAGCAGTATCTCGATGGGAACAATTCTGGAAGGGTATATAGATCTAGAAAGTTTTTCATGGATCTTAGATTCTAGCGTGCCATCAATAATGGTAGGTGAATGCTTGCAGGATCATTGTCCATTACATTACATATTATTACTATGTATTTCCTTGCTCGTATTGACTTTTTGCTTTATTTGTTCTTCACATTTACTTTACAGATGATTTTTTGTCAACTGTTTATCCTATTTACAGGGTTATTAGATTGTTTTGTTAATGTTCCACATTTCTTAACATTATTTTTATTATATAGTTGTTAAATCTTGATTAATCGACCTGTGCATGTGGTTTTGTACTCATACTATTCATGATACATCTTAAGATGTAGACCTTTGAACTGGCAAACCAAGTTGATTCTAACCTATCCAAGGTTGAGCCTAAATAAAAGTTATGGTGAGTTACATGTGTTCGAAGAAATATCCTAGCTTCATCTATCTTTTGGTTTTATCTTTTGATCTTTAGGGATTTCTTGTATTACTAAACAATTATATAATCTAATTAGTAGTTCTTGCACTGGTGGAACTAGGTTTTGGGTTTTGTTGTTTTCCCCTACCTATATGTCAATTACAAAAGAAGAATATTATACTGTTTACTTAACTATTTTACTTTTTTGTACTTTTATATATCATTGTGTTAATTGAATGGTTGTATTACCTACAGAGGGTTTGAGTTATTTTCACCATAACTTATGATTTTTAGGCAATCTATCTTTTAGAGTCTATGAGGCCTTTTAGAATGACTTTTAATAGTTTGATTCCTTATTGTATTAAACTAGTTATTTCTAAACTTCATTTCTAATTCTAACACATAAGGTGAAGGTGATATCAACTATTGTTGGAGACGATCGTCTGCACCCGTTTCTAGGGCCTCTGCATTGAGTCATGGTAGATCTTGAGGTTGTGTTAGGATATTATTTCTAATATTAGATACTGAGGTTAGGTATGAGGCTTATCAACCTAAACATATAATTCCATCTCAAGTACTAAAGGGTTTTGTCGCTGCACTAGCATTGTCGGATACTATGGTTCACATTTTTAGTTTTCTCGAGGGGAGGAGTCATTTAGGGTTGCATTTTTTACTTCAGATGGTTCTAGAGGAAGAGTTAGGGTTAAAACTCAAGATCACATATTGCGATAATATTTTCAAAAACTTGGCCCAACCAACTACTATCATGGATCCATATATAAATGTTGCTCCAATTTTCCATTCATGCTCTCCATCTTATGGCCGGACAGTTATATTTGTGGGACGGTATAATATATTCAATTGCTTTGTTCGCGGATGGGTCTTACCTATTGATCGAGTGATCCTGAGGAGGATGTATATGAGTTTTTAATTAGCTTTCATAAGAGGCTTCCTTATTTTTATTGAATCACGCACAAATGATTATTCCATACTCCAGATTTTAGGGCTCACCACATAGTGGTAGAGGGCCTATGTCGATAACAAATTGGTTAATTCACCTTTTTTTGTAATATTTAGTTTCAATGTATTCACAAAGAACACGGGCCCCACAACTTGACACAATGTAGAAGAAATCAATCTGAGGGTCTTCTATATTAGGATACGCCAATCACTTAGTATGAGATTAGATAACATGCTTTGGCCTATCATGTTTTGACAATTCTACCCATTGAGACAAAACAGGTTCAGAGGTTTATGAAGGGAATTATTACACCGATCCATTTATCTTCTTCTCATTTGGTATCTTCTAGATATCTCTAATACTAGTCAATTGATCATGCTAAAGATATTGATATGATATGTCATAAGTCCCATGGACGCGATGATAAGAGGACTAGTAGATGTCACGACACTTAGGGTCATGATGGAAGCTATTATCCCACCATTAGGAGAACTGACCCTGTAATTCGAAGCTGAAGCGGAGGGCTACTATGCAAATAATGGGAAGCAAAAGTACAATAAATGAAGTAAAGAGAAAGTAGATGAATTCAGTGAAGAAGAATAACATAAATAAAATCAATAAACCTCCCAAAGACCTGGTATCAGTGTATGAAGCTACTAAGTACAGAGTACAAGAAAAAGTCTATAAATCAATGCCTGTCTACGAAGTACGAAAAAGAAAAAATACAAAGTTGAAGAGAGCAGAAACAACTAAACATCCAAAGCCACCCTGTATCTTTGAAAGAAAAAGCAACGAGGAGGCACGAACAACAAAAATCTAATCAATATCAGGCGCTAGTACTCGGATCAGCACCAGGGGAACATAAGTACAATATGAGTATAATTTGCTAAAGAAAATATTACCCAATAGACTTTGAGGGCCTACTAGGAATATAGAAAATATAACAACAGTAAATAACTAGCACACAAGGCATAAGGCCACCGAGCAAGTAGCACAACACGAAAAGCTAACATCATAGAAAGGAAGAAAGGAAATAGATAGAGCATGGTTAATGCTAGATAGAACATAGAATAGGAACTCGGTTAAGAAGGAAAGAACGTGCTGGGAGTTCTTACAAAAATACATAAATAACAACAGTAAAATCATAAAAGACAAATAGCTAAGGTAATAAGGGGATATAGGTGAAGTGCTAGTAACCTCAAGATACGAAAAGAGGATGATGTATCAAGTAGAACCACACACAACTAAAACCGTAAGCTAAGGATGATCAGTAAGTAAAATAGTACGACTAGATCTAACAGTAAAGTAGTACAACAAGTACAACCCTGCCAAGCCCCCATAAGAATGGCAGAGTACGTAGAAGTCATGCTCACCCATCCGACATCCCCTACTACCAGAGAGTACATATAGAAGACAAGTGAGATAAAGTAAACACAAACACAATGATGCTCAATTCATATGTGCTCTCCTCCTCCGGCATCTAAAGTGCTAGCAAGCAGGACCTATGGAACGGCAGGGTCCATGGAGGTGTACCAATCGCATACAAAAACATCCAACGTCAGAGTATGACTCAACACTCAATATCATGGAGTATCAGGATGAATCACAACCTAGAATCCAGTGCCTCGTGAAATATTATCACCACATCATGAGCTTGTAACTCGGTGCCTTAGGCCTCATTATCCTAGGGGAGCAAGGTACCAAATCGATAAATGTGAAGTAATATGAAAATGGTTGTACTTACTGCTGAGCGAAATTGGATTCAAGTGCCATCATAAGTAGTAAATGGTGGTACCCAGTGCCAGGGCATGAAACCTGGTCTAAACTAAGTGAAAAAGGTAATACCGAGTGCTCGGTATGTAGCTGATCTAAAATAAGTAAAAAAGTCAATTTTTCTATTATTATTATTAGAAAATCCCATTTTATGTCGGCTTAGACTTTTTGTTCCTTATTATATGAAAACCGGCTTGCAAGGCCCAACAATATAAGAAAAAGTGTGATACTAGGCCCCCGCCTCAAATGCACTCTCAGAATTGAACTTAACGGTTCTCACGCTGTATGAATGCAGCAACCCAGACAATATAAACAACTAACCTATGCCTTGCACAGGCTCAACTAAGCTACAAAAAGAAGCACAAGACACCACCCAAACCCAAGGGAAAAACCCAAAATCCAACCCACGCAAGAGCATTCTACTACTTCCAAAGTCACCCTACAACCATCATAAGGCCAACACTAGGTCAAAGGCATCCTATTACCGAATGCTATAAAAAATAAAGGGATGAAGTAAAATAGAAAAAAGGGTCATGGGTCACGGTATGGAACTAGATTCCCAACCAATGGATGCTATTTTGCACAATTGTATAAGCTATTTTCGAAGAGTAACCCACCTTGAGCCTACCTTTCTTCTGGCGAATAGCGTGCTACAACTCCCAAATATCAGCTCAATCGATAAAAAACGACCTCGAATAGCTCAGAAACATAAAAAATAATAATCTACAAGTCAATCAAACCCAATAATATAGATTATGTAATATTCTGAACTGGATTGAAAATCCAGCGTAAAATGGGCCAACAAGACCCAGCAGTCGAACCCATAGATAAACCTCACCACAGAGTTCCTGGCATCACTAGGAACTTGTACTCCAAAAATAAGCACAATCAGTGTGCTGAAAGGGATTCAAAATTCCCAGAAGCTTATATAGAGGAATTATGTACCAAAAAACAAATACAAATTGAGTTTATAGGGAAATCAAGCTCAAAGAACCAAATACAAAAATTACAAGCTAAAAAGTCCAAGATTTAGCAAGAAATTATAAGCTTGATCATAGCATAAAATGGTGGGGTTTCACCATTGATGACGAAATTCAAGGAGGAGCTCACATAGAGTGTGAGGAAACCACGAACGACATATTTAATACACAAACCTATGCTGCTATGGTGAATCACCATCACTTTCCACAAGCTTGGAGAGAGTTTGAGGAGAAATAATGGGGGGAAAGTGACTGAAAAATTGGGGAACTACTAAATATATTTTTCCAAACATTTGTCCTTCATGATCGCATGGCATAGAGCCGCAATCGTGAGGCTCAGGGATTTTGGTCATCTCACTTGAAATAATAAAGCTCGCGATCGCGAGGAAGAAAGAAATATAGGGCTGCGATCGCGTGAAAGGGATCTACGATTGCGTTTAAGGCATAAGCTGACCTTCCCGATTGCATGACATCCCTTTATGACCGCGAAAAACATCACAGGATGCACCAAATGCTAGTATTTTTTAAGCAAAACCATATATTGAAAATTACTCCAAACACCACTCAAAATGTGTTCAAAGTCCGAGTTACACTGTCGTGATATGCATGCACACCCAAAATGTCATTCCATACTCAAAGGCATAGTCAAGTCCACCTCTAAAATCACTCTGAATAGCTCAAGAAGTAAACCAACACTCTTCCTAACCCAAAGTCAGCATTCCAGAGCTGATGGCACAGTTGGATTTTTTTATCCGACATTCCATTCGTTGAATGTTGACCAAAGTCAAACATTCAACTGCTGGCCAACTAAAAACTCATACAACAGGCTAAACTCACACCGAAAGCTCCTGAAACCCAACCAAGCACCTAGGCCAGGATCTACGTTCCGAAGGTAACAGAACTATTGTAATTCAATCTCGAGTTGATCTCAAAGGAATGTTGACTAAAGTCTACGGGGACCTAAGTTCAAGCTCTAAAATAGACAAAGTGAGATAAATATCAACCGAACCTCCAGAGAGCCATACTACTGGTCTCAGCAGGTTATAAATGACTTGGGTTAGCTATCAGAAAGCTTTAGAACACAAGATATCACGTAAAGCATAAAAATGACCGTAAGGGTCATTATAGTAGATTTGGTTATTTTAGTGTTAATTCATCCAGGGGATAAGATTATTCAAATGGGCATAAACATTTCAAGAGTTACAAAATATTCATATTGCATTATAAACTTTAGAAAATGCCTATTGAAAGAATTAAAGATCTGGGTAGGTTTCTCGGGTTTAACATTTCAGTTCTTAGGTTGTATTTCAACAACCTATGACTATTAGAGGATGTCTTTTTTGTGGTTAGTCTGTCCTTTTTGCAATAGAGTGCACTAGGTGTATGACCACAGGGAACTAGAACCACCAGTTAGGGGAAGTGAATAGAATGGATCAGATGGTCCTCAAGTTGCAATGATAGAGGCCAAATAGTCCATGGAAGTGGTTGTGGAGGCATATTACTATGTATTCCTTGGTGCCAGAGGCCAAGGCTTTTGATTTAATTTTTAAAGGTGACATTTTGGTTCTTCATTGCTAGGTATTAATGTCATGACCTAAAATCCTAAATGTCGTCATGGTACCTACCCCACCCAACTATGGTAGGTAAGACTAACTCACACCGACCCAAAACCCTTAAATTAAAGACTTAATATGAAAATTAGAAATAGACTTCTATATAACTCAGAATTCAAGATCAACGTAAAGGATAAAACCAAAATGATACTTAAACATCCCCAGACTTAGTTGTTGTGTACACAAGAACAACCCTAAATACAAATTTGTTTATGTACAAAATAGTAACTACACTATGTGTGAAAACCAAAAATACAAAATGTACATAGTATATAAAGTTGAGGAAGTCTTTGAAGGCAGAAGTTAACCACAACTCAGGCTAGCTAGCTAGCACAAATCTTTACTCATAGGGTCCACTCATACCTGGATCTGCATAAAAATTTCAGAAACATGGGAGTGAGTATGATCACCTTATACTCAGAAAGAATCATAGACCGAATGATTTTAAGTAGAACTAACTCAAGTAAAATATTTTATGTCCCCCTGCATTCAAACAATTATCAAGCAGGTTAATAATAACATAGTATAACTACTCATCATAATTCAACAAGTTCATAGATATAGGTGTATGTGATGAAATACAGCGATGTGGGATGATATGTTATGTAGCATGCACTCCAATATACACTATCTGAGCATATACTCTCCAGGAAAGGAACCATGGGAGCTAGCAAATCCATATATCAAAACTTGATATCACTCGGTATAAATAATTGTCACCATCCGTCCAATGCATCGAACCAATAATCATATCAAACCTCAACATCTGGATAAAGGAAATAGATTAATCATAGTATTATGACCATTCTAGGATTGCAGCAAATACAATCCATTTAAAATCATTAAGCTCAGCAAGTCACTCGAATGATCCATGATATGATGAGTATGCACAGTTTATGATAAGAAAACAATATCTTACTTAATATACATATAAGCACTAACAAAACCTTCTCATGAAAATAGGCTTATATCTCAAAGTTAACTCAGGGATCCAAATTTTGTATCTTCAAAACCTCTCAAGTTTATACTCTGGTATCAAAATGATAAATTGATTTTTTTACAATGAAAATCAACATAAGCCCCCATATTAGCATCACTATAATTTAAAAAACAAGGTCCCACACGGGGATCATATCAAAAGTAATGAAATGCAAGCCCTAGCAAGAGCATCATCAAATAAACAATTCCTAAAATTCCCGAGCTCATAAATTTCTCTCAACCCATAACATGCTTTATACGAAGAGCCACTACACAAGTAAAGTCGGATGAAAGTTAAGCCATAGCCTACCTTAAGATGAACTTCAAGATTCTAGGGTCAATAATAAGGTTTCCCCTACTGAAGGTCTTCATAACACTCCCAATTTATTAAAAATGAGCAAACTAAACATGAGTTTAACGATATACATATTGCACTACTTCTATTCTGGGTCCAAAAAGTCAATGTCAATCCCAAGCCCACAAGGGCAACTTAGAAATTTATTTCAAAATTAATTTTCCCATATTGGGAAGTTCAAATGTGAAGTACCATAGATATCCAAGTTAAAAATTGACCTTCAAAACCTCAAAACCTCAAAAACCTTTTTCAAGATTAGGTCAAACCCCAATCTAAATCTTATAAATCAAGAATCTAAAGAAGCAATCATTAAATACTTATTGAAAATTGTAATAGAGATTTGGAAACTTGCTCAATGCTTAAATCTTGAAAACCTTCTTTAGAACTCTCTGAAATATCTTTAAAATCTTCTTAAAATGAGTTTACAAGATTTAAGTTTTGAATAATGGAAGAAATAGTTTAAAAGCTGTATATTTTTTTTCAAAAATTTGCCCCTTATTAAAATACTAAAAGGTTTCCACTTTATAAGGTCCATAGGGAGAATGACTCGTGGTTCACTCCACAAGTAGTAAAACGTCTTGTGGTCCCTAACAGAGATGGTCCACAAACCACATCTCAATCTATGAATAAACCTGCAAGTTGTGGACTTGATACATAGCTCTTATTGTTAACTCATAGTTCTGAGTCAAAAGGTCTAACCCATCATGGATCAAACCAAGAATAGGTTCATGGTTTCACATGGGCTCAAAAATTCAAAATTTAAAATTTTTTCACATCTAAACATGTAAAATCATATTGAAAGCCCCATGAGTCTTTCTATACTAAACATCACATTTTACAGCTAATGGAACTAATATTTATTCCAAGATACGAATCTCAAAATGTGACTAAAGTCAACTGCAATCCCTTGTAAACTTCTCAAATAGAAACTTAACACATCCATAAATGAATTACTCCAAATCCCAAACCTACCATACTAACTCAACAAAACTTGCACCGAGTAGCTTTGGAGAGGGTAAAGTAGGTCATTTGCATTGGAACACAAGAAATGACTATAGGGTCATTACATCATCTAGCACTAAAAACCATATTCGTCCTACACTATAAAGAATGAGAAAGTACCTGAATTTTCGAAATTCTAGGGATAGCTACTATGCAGATCAAAATCGATCTCCTAAGTATTCTCTTCAACTAGGCGATTGTTTCACTAAAACTTCATAGAATGTATATTATTTTTCCTCAATCTCCAAACATGTTATGTAATATAGCCATCGGATCCTCCTCAAAGGTCAAATCTTAGTCCAAAACCACTGAATCCCGCTGAATCATCAGGAATTTACTTCCTTAACACTGAGACATGAAATAATAGGTGCACAACTAAACACCAAGTGGTAGTGGAAACTCATAAGCCACTTCTCCTACTCGAAAAAATGATTTTGAATGGGACAATAAAACTTGGGCAAAGTTTTTCCGTCTTCCTGAATTTAATCACACCCTTCCTAGGTTAACACCTTTAACAACACTTAAGCCCATTCCATGAACTCTAGATCATGAACTCTCTTGTCAATATAACTTTTCTACTACTCTAGGATGTCATTAAATTGTTCTGAATCAATCTGACCCTCTATCAAATCTTGCAATAAATCTATGCCCAAAGGCCTAATTTCAAAGGCATCAAAAAACCTAATTAGAGATCTACATCTTCTACCATAAAAAGCCTCGAATGATGTGAATATTAATATTGGAGTTATAACAGTTGTTGTAGGCACACTCTTTAATGGAAAAACCCATTACCAATGACCCTTGAAATCAAGCACACAAACCCAAAGCATTTCCTCTAATACATGAATAGTACACTTAGAATGACCATTTGTTTGAGGATAGATATTATTTTAATGTCCAATTGTGTGCCCAGTTAGGATTACATCATACTCCAAAAGTGAGACGTGAACTGCGTACCCTAATTAGAGATAATGGATACAAGAACCCTATGCAAATGAACAATCTTACTAATGTACGCCTTGACCAACTTTGAAGAGTTGTAGGAGATTTAAACTGGAATAAAATATGCAAGTTTATTCAATATGTCGACAATCACCCATATAGAATCAAATTTACCTATGGTCTTTTCACGATTGGAAAATCGTGTTGTGATGGCATCTATATCCCACCAGTAGACAATTCTAAACCCTAGTTCAGAGCAATGAGCAATAGGATAGAAACCAGATCAATAGAAAGAAAGAAAATAATAAAGACAAAGAGAAGGGGAAAGTAAGCCCAACAAATGAAGAGAAACAATATGCACATACATAAGGAACCCCCAAAACCTGGTATAATGGCTGTAGAACATCTATACATCATAGAATCCAAAAATAATATGACCCAAAGGGGAAAAGGATAACAAAACATGATATCTTGAGAAAAAACTAAGGAAAACTCATCATCAGAGGGAGAGTCGACCAGCCTAAAAGTTGAGTAATGGGTGGGGTAGTTGCACACATGAACCTTCAATTACAGTGAAACATAAAGCAATAACTTAAACTAGAAGAATTATAACACAACCCAAACCAATACCAGAAGCATCACAATATATGATATAAGGTTGGCCCTCAATTGGAAGTGTCAACACTAGTGCTGAAGTGAGAAACACCCTAAGCCTTAGAAAACTGGACTCACACTCCTCAGAACATTATAACAGGACATCCTTTCAGGAAAATATAGTCATAAGAACTTCCATCAAATAGAAATCCTGCACAAATCATCTATATTAACCGGCCAAACATATAAATTTTACGAACCTCAGTAAGAGTAGTATGCCTAGACCAATCTTGAACTGCAACGACCTTTACGGGATCCACATTAATACTCGCTTCAGACACAACATAACCCAGAAATGCCACAGAATCTAACCAAAACTCACACTTTGAGAAATTAGCGTAGAGATGCTCGATCCTTAATGTCTGGAGTATAATCCTCAAATGCTGCTCATTCTTTTCTTGACTCCATGAGTAAACTAAAATGTCTTCGATGATAGCCAATCATGAAGATATACAAATTCGGACTAAAACCCAAGTCATTACACCTATAAAATCTTTTGGGGCATTAGCCAACCCAAATAACATGACTAAGAACTCATAATGCCCTTATCTAGTCTGAAAGGCAGTCTTCATGATGTCTTTAACTTGTGATACCCTGAGCTCAAGTCAATATTAGAAAAAATTGAAGCACCTTGAAGTTGGTCGAAGAGATCATCAATACTTGTCAGAGGATACATATTATTAATTGTAACCTTGTCCAGCTATTTATAATCAATGCATATATGCATATTCCCATATTATTCTTTAACAAATAACTTAAGAGCACCCCACAGGGAAACACTAGGATGGATAAAACCCTAAGTAAGCAAGTCCTGTAGGTAGACACTAAGCTCTCAGAGCTTTTCCGTAGCCATGTAGTACAGTATAATTGAAATGGTCATGGTGCCCAACTCAACCTCAATATAAAAATCAATAGCCCTCTCGGGTGGGGGTCCAGGAAAATCATCAGGAAAGACATCCAAAAAGTCATGAAACATGGGTACGGATTTGGGGGAAGGGCGACTAGCACTCACATCATAAATATAATACAAGTAAGATAAACAACCCCCCAGATACTAAGTGTTGGGCCTGAATACAAGAGATAACCCACACAGGGGAGTGACTAGAAAGACCATTCCACACAAGAGGAGGTACACGGGGCACAGATAAGGTCACGATGTCATAACACATAAATTTGAGTTGTGATACAGTCTACATCCCCCATGTAGAC
>JBDJHY010205921.1:0-13302 GCA_039654485.1 Withania somnifera | reverse complement strand
CTGCTTACGCATCTTACTTTTGTTCTCCTAAGTAGCCTCTTCAACTGGATGGTGCCTCTACTGCATCCTAACCACTGGAATCTCCCTAGATCTCAACTTCCTAATATCCTTAGATAACTTTTCTTCTAGTTCATTAAGAAAAGTCAAATTCTCATCCAGTTGCATGGAATCCTCTCGAATAATGTAAAACTCATCCGAAATATACTCCACAACATTGGAACATGGAAAACTGGATGATGGCTAAAAAATAGGAGGAAAATCCAAGAGGTAGGCAACATCACCAACTCTCTATAAAATCTCAAATGGTCTAATATACTTGGGACTAAGCTTGCCCCGCCTACCGAACCTCATCACACTGTGCATAGGATACACTCTCAGGAAGACTCTGTTACAAACTCCAAACTCTAAATCATGAAGACTATGGTCAGTGTAGCTCTTTTTCCTACTCTGTGCTACCCCCAATCTATCCTGAATTAATCAAACCTGATCAAGACAATCACATAACAAATCTGAAGACTTGACTCTGGATTAAAGCCATCAAAACAACCAATAGATGATCTACGCAGCCTACCATATAATGTATCAAACGGTGCCATATCGATGCTGGAATGGTAGACATTATTATAAGCAAACTCAGCTAAAGAAAGATTCTAATCCCAAGAACCCTAAAAATCCAACACACAAGCCCTCAACATATCCTCCAATACCTGAATAGTCCGCTCATACTAGCCTTCGATCTGCGGATGAAACTTACAAGATTCAGTGCTTGGGATCAAAATATTGCACCTAAATAAATAGAATATTTAGAGCTATTGGCTTCACACAAGATCAGTTGTACCTAGTCACTAATCTATGGTACACAAATACGATCATTACACCGAAGCAACCCATCTAAATCAATAATAGACCTGCCAGCCTCCCTAGCTAACTCTCGATCATGAATATAAACCAATTGTTCATACTAAAATTGACACTGCCGAATCTAATCTGACAAAGAAGATCTAGCCGCAACACAAGAAAAAACTCTCTTGGGGTTTGAGAGGTCCAATCTCACCAAACGATTAGCCAAAACCCAAACCTCTACCGCCAATAGGAAAAGTTAAAGTGGAAACTTATAAAAAAATGATGGGGAATTGAAGAAATCATATTTCTGAAGTCACCCACAAGCTTATGAGAAGACCCAAGTATTTTAATCGAGGTTTTGAAGCTTTTGAAGAAGAGAAAAAAGGACACAATAGCTGAAAATTCCTGTTCTTAGCTATTTATACTTGCTGGAGAACTACCTTATGTGATCGCAAAAGAGAGGCTCCTGAATGCGAGATTCCAGGGAAAGACACATCGTGATCGTGTTAAACAAAAGTCACGATTTTGAAGGTCATGAAAGAAGCATCATACGTCGCATGGATATTGACCGTGATCACGTGAACATTAGCATATTGTGAAGAAGGATGTTAGGGCATAGAGCATTGTGGTCACGTGTCATACACTTTGCGGTTGCGAAGAACAAAAAGAGGGTGGCTTAAAATTGCGATGAAGGATGCACCAGCAACTGAATAGACCATAAGATCCAACAATGAACAAAACTTTGAAACAAGGCTCAGAATGCATTCAGAAGTCGAAGAACACAATACAAATATGCAAATTGCATGTAAACGACATTCTGGACGCAACGGTATAAAACAAATTCCAATTTGATATTGTTTTGAAAAGATGTTGACCAAAGTCAACTTTATGCAAAACTTCCAACTTTCCAACTGAGTACTTGAAATGAGTCCAGTTGGTCCAAAACTTAAATATATGACTCAACTAACCCAAAATTGATATTTAGAGTTGATGTCACAGTCGGATTTTAACTATGAAGCTTAGGACACAAATTGACCACTCAACCTTCAATACAAAGCACATAAAATCGTAAAAACTTAAAACCAAAGCTTGCATACTAAAACCCCAAGTCCATATAGACCAAAATCCACATTTCAAAGCTAACGGAACTGTCAAAATTCAATTTCAATGTTGTTTTCTTAGAATGTTACTAAAGTCAACAATATTAATATTAAAGTCTTTAAAACATGGAAACATGCATAATAGTCAAACGAATGACCCGAGAATCGAACCACTAGTCTTGATAAGTCACAAATGAGTTAAGGCCACTACAAGAAAGCTTTAGAATGCAAGAAAATGCAAAAAGTGCAAAAATGACTGGAAGGGCATTAAAACATTCACTGCTAAAAATAATTTTCATCCTTGAAAGTCAAAGAAAGGAAATACCTGAAGGCTCGAACAGGTGCAGATACTTAGACCTCAAATCACCTCTGATTTCCCAAGTGACCTTCTAGATGGGACAATCCCTCCACTGCACTTTAACCATTGGAATCTCATGAGATCTCAACTTCGTCACCTCTCTAGCAAAAACCAACACTAGCTCCTCAAAAACTGATATACCCTCATAAACCACAACAGAATCATACTGAAGCACATGTGACTCATTAGGGACATACCATCTTAAAATAGAAACATGAAATACTAGATGCACAGTTGAAATCATAGGAGGAAAATCTAACGTATAAGCAACATTACCAATTCAATTGAGAATCTCAAATAGGCCAATATAATGGGGACTAATTTTTCAGCTCTTTTCGAACCTCATAACTCCGTTAATGGGAACTACACATAAGAAAACCTATCACCCACACTAAATTCTAAGGCATGGTGATGATAATCTAAATAACTCTTCTGCCTACTCTTGCAGCATGAGGTCTGTCCTGAATCAATCGAACCATATCCAAGTATCCTGAAGTAGGTAATTACTATGCAATATGGAATCAAACCAACTCATAGGAGAATGAAATCGCCTACCTTACAAGGCCTGAAAAAGATCCATTTGAATACTAGAATGGTAGTTGTTATTATTACAAACCCTGCCAAAACTAGATGACGACCCCAAAAAACTGAAAAAATCTAGAATACCTGCCCTCAACATGTCCTCCAGGACCTGAATAGTCATCTTGTACTGACCATCCATTTATGGATGAAATATTGTGCTCAAATGAACCTTTGTGCCTAGATCATGCTAAACTATTCTTTAATTCTAAGAAGTAAACTGAGTACTACGATCTGAAATAACAGAAAGTGGTATGTAATGATATCCAACCACCTGTTAGAGATAATAAGAGGTTAACTTCTTTGCACTCTATTCTGTATGAACTAGAATGAAGTGCACTGACTTAGTCAACCTGTCAAAAATAACCCAAACCAAATTGTATCTGTTAGGAGGCCGAAGCAACCCAGAAATCAAATCCATAGTAATCATTTCCCATTTGTACTCGAGAATGGGTACTACCTGTAGCAAATCACTTGGTCTCTGATGCTCAAACTTAAATTGCTAATAGTTCAAGCTTCTAAACATAAAATTACTACATCATTCTTCATACAGCTCCACCAATAAATTTGCCTCAAATCTCTATACATCTATGTCACATCGGGATAAATAGAACAGTGGAACTGTGGACCTTATGAAGAATAAACTGAATTAGATCATCACCTATAGGTACAAAAATACTTCCCTCAAATCTCAAGATACCATTGAAACCCAAAGAAACATTGTGGGGCTCACCCCTACCTAACTGATCATGAATATTTGCTAAGTCTGGATCCTTAAGATGACGCCGCTAAATCTAATCTATTAATGAAGAATGGGCCTTAACATATGCAAGCAGACAGTCTAAAAATAAAATATCAAGTCAAATGAAATGGTTAGCTAAGGAATTAACATCCAAACCTAACACCCTCTTAGAAATTGACAATTTATCCAAACTACCAATACTCACCACCTTCCGGCTCAAGGCATCCGCTAGCATGTTTGCCTTACCCGGATGATACAAGATACAATTATCATAGTCCTTAAGCAACACAATCCATCTAGGTCAGTGAGCATTAATATCCCTCTAACTTGTAATATACTGAATATTGTGATTACCATGAAGATTACACAACGAACTCCATAAAAATAGTATTGCTAAATCTTGAGCACAAAGACTACAGTTGCAAACTCCAAGTCACGTGTGGGGTAGTTATGCTTATGAACCTTAAGATGTGTACAAACATACAGAATCAAACTATCTTGATACATCAAATCACAATAGAAACCAATACCAGAAGCATCAAAATAAACCACAAAACTCTAACCCTCAATCGATAATGTCAACACAGGAGCAAAAGTCAAATAATCTTAAGCCTCTAAAAATAACTCTTACACTCATCTAACCACTATAAAGGAACCTCTTATCTAGTCAATTCAGTCAATGGCGCTTCAATAGAAGATAAGACCTGAACAAAATGACAATAATAACTAGAAAGACCCATAAATCAGCTAACTTTGATAGGAATAGTCGGTCAAGGACAATCATGAATAGTTGCAATATTAGTTGGATCAACACTAATACCCTATTTTTACACCACATGTCCAACAAATGCAACTGAATCAACCAAAAAATCAAACTTTGAGCACTTGGAGAAAAACTGATGGTCTCTCAAAGTTTAAAGCATAAACCTCAAATGGCGCTCATGATTCTCCCTACTCTGAGAATATAAAAAGATGTTGCTGATAAACATAATAAAGAATCAGGATAGGTCCTGAATACTAGGTTCATAAGATCCATAAAAGTTACGGGTTCATTGGTCAACTCGAAGGACATTATAAGGAACTCGTAATGACCATAACGAGTCCTAAACGTTGTCTTTAGGACATCCTCACTCCGAGTATTCAATTGATGGTAACCTAAACTCAAATAAATCTTTAAGAATATAGATGAACCCTAAAGTTGATCAAACAAGTCATTAATATGAGGCATCATATACTTATTCTTCATGGTCACACTATTATCTATAGTCGATACACATATGTATAGACCTATATTTATTCTCTACAAACATAACAGGAGCACTTCACACCATAATACCTAGATGATAAATAACTTATCTAACAAATCCTGAAGATAATTCTTGTTCTCCCTCATCTCAGAAGGTGCCATAAATATGGAGCTATAGAAATAGGCTCGGTGCCCCTTTTTAATTCAATATAAAAATCAATATCTCACTTAGGTGGTAGGTTGGGTAGGCCAGTGGAAAACATATTAAGATACTCATATACAATAGGTATTGACTCAGTAGTCATATAATCAATTCTAACATCTCTAACATATGCATGATATTTTAGATGACCAAGGGAAACAAGGCAACGAGCCTGAATGTAAAGGAAAAATGTCTATCGATGTATGATTGGTTGAGCCTTGCCACACGACTAGGGGTATACTAGATATAGATAAGGTCACGGTCTTGGAATAACAATACATGACCATTCTATGAGGAGATAACCAGTCCATGACTTAGAATCGCATCAAAATCAATCATATCTAATAGAATCACATTAGCCTAAGTTTCAAAACACCCAGTAATCACATAATAGAATCTAAACATATGATCTACTACTAAATAATCATGTACAAGATGGATACAGATAATAACATAGGAAAAGTCTGACTTTCCTTACTCAAACATGGAGCATAATAAGATGATGCATAGGAAAAAGTAAATCCTTGATCAGAAAAGCAAAAGATGGCTTATAGCATACAAAAATAGTACACGCCATATCAGCATCAGAGGCCTTAGCCTCGGATCTACCAAGAACTACATAGAAATATCGACGACCACTATCATAGCCAGAATAACGACCACCACTCCTACCGTGCATAGAAACACCAAGACCTAAAGCACCACAACCTGGAGCACCACTATCCTTTCCCCAAGGTTGTATGACTCTAATGACCTAAGAAGGAAAAGAAGTTGGAGAAATAGTCAACAGAATAGTTCCTCTCTAAAGGTAATCAACTTATATTTAACCCATAGAACCATAAGTGTAACACAGTCCCATTGGCCTAAGATAATGAGAGGAATATGAAAAACTATAATGACTACCACATATTGAAGAATCACTACTTAAGTCAGCATCAATGCCTGAACATAGCGACTAGACTGCCCCTGCTAATGCAGAAAAGAAGGGGTCCTGGATCCTCCAAAGAATGGGAATGATCAAGGATAACCTGAAAACATTCCTAGTAAGAAGCAACACCTCGATTGTCTCACAAAATATATAGGTCAAAACCATGAACAAAATGCTAGATCCTCTCTGTCCTAGTAGGAATATTGCGAGAAACATAGGAAGATAATTGATTGAACTCTATCTCATGCTCAGAAACTGATAAGGATCTCTTCTCAATATAATTGGGTGCCTTGGAGATTCTCTTTCTTTTATCACTGTTCTTCTTTACTGTTAGATGATAGAGTTATACCTACCTGACTTCCTATCATATAGGTCACCGGTATATCTACAATTAGTTGTTTTCCATGATAGTTGAGGATAGATTCGGGTAAGTTCTTTCCTTTTTAACCTGTACCTTTCTTGTTGGTGGCTAGTTACTTAGGATATTTATCTTTTGTATCTCATTAGCTAGTTTTTTTTATCTACTCTAATTGTTGATCTTCTATGAATTGTATTCCTTATCTGTTTATTTTTTTATTTTATTCCTTATATATCCCCGATTGGATTAAAATGCCTACTGGGTGCCTTTTATTTTGGTACTTACAGTACACTTATGCATCTTTTGGTAAATCTGAGTACAGTGGGAACATTAATTCAAGATCCATGCTGAGATCTTGTTGCTGAGGTACATGATAGTTCTTAGCATCCAAAGAAGCTCTTTTACCTTTCTTATTAGTTACTTTTATTATTTGATTTTAAGATAGACTTTTTATTTCCATTTCATACATTGTAGTTTCATTTAGTGCCTCTTGTACTGGATATCAGATTTTGGGGTTTATATATTTGATTGACTTAGACATCTACTTATCCTTGTCCCCTATATTATGTATTTCTCCCATTTTTATCTACTTTTCATGCATGGTGTGCTTGTTGGGTGGTTCTCCTATGGTGGGATGTTGGTCCCCTTTTGACCTGAGAATATTGGGTTTTGACAAATTAGTATCAGATCTCTAGGTTCATTTGTATCCTCGAAACATGAGCTAGTGTATAGTAGGGTCTTACAGATTAGGTGCAAAGATATCTATATTTTATCTTTGAGAGTTTAAAGGAACATCTCTAGGAATTCACTCTCTTTTCAATTTTATATTAAGGGTATATCATAGTTAGTGAATTGAAATCTCATTTTTTCATATTCACTCTTCCACAGATGGCACATAAATAATCTTTGGCAGAAGTACGATATGATGCACCTATTATACCACTATTCAATGAACCAGGTAAGAGTTGATCCCGTAAGGGCCAAGGTAGAGTGTGTGCCAGTGTAGATACTCCAGCTAGAGTTTCTTTACCTTTTAGATCTGCAAGGATTGACACTTATTGTGTACTGCTTTAGCAGCCATCGAAGGTAGAGTTTTATGAGATATCTGCCTATGGTGCTAGATGTATCTCTACTGAGGCACAAAGAGTTTGTTGTTTTGTTCATGGGTTTGATCTAAATATTTTTTAGTCTATAGAGGTTTTAGTTTGTAAAAGATCATAGTTTTTTACTATTTTAGAGTTGTCTCATCCTATGAAGAGTCTTACTCGTAGTTGGAGAGTCAGAGAGGAAAAGAGACCCTATCGTTAGGGTTGCTTCAGTAGATCAAGGCATGGTAGCCGAGGATCTGGTTTATGGTGTAGGAACCCACCCGAAATTATCAATAAGGGCATATTAGTTGTCCAGTTTAGACCTCACTACAGGCTTCTCTTAGTGGATCCTAGGGTTGTGAGAGCCAGCCTTCGGGCCAGAAATATATTGGTGTTTCCACAAGTTCATCAAGTTGTTGTGGCCATTCTAGTTCTTCAAACTATTCTCATCAATTCAATCCAGTGGGACAATGTAATAGTTATGGTGGTATGGGTCATTTTTTCAGAGATTTTCCACAGACAGGTACTGTTCATACTATAGTCTAGCCTCCTACTATGCCATCTCCTATTCCATCCTAGCTAGTTAGAGTCGTTCCACCTCAGGGTAGGGATAGTGATGATCCAGGTAGTGATGCTCCTCAGCATGCTAGGGGTAGTGGTTGTAGCAGTGGTCGCTGTCAATTTTATGTTGTACCAGGTAGACCCGAGGTAGAGTTATCTAATAATGTTATGACAAGTGCTATCTCTATGTGTTATCAAGAAACTTCAGCGATCCTAAATCTAGTTACTCTAATGTATCATCTCATTATGCTCCATGTTGGTGTATGATTAGTGAGCTTTTTCCTATTTTGTTATTTGTCTCCACCCCAGTAGGTAATTCTTCAGCAGTAGATCTTATATTGAGATCATATTCTATGATTATTGGGGAATGTTGAGACTTGGGTTGATTTGATATTATTAGATATGTTTGATTTTCATATGATACTGGAATGAACTCGTTGTCCCCTCATAGAGTGTCCATAAATTATTATGCTAAGACCATGACCTTAATTATACCTGGTGCATCCCTATCACATGGCTGAACTAGGTTAGTCGCATACCAATAAGAACCATATCTTGTATTTAGGTTAGTCGTTTAGTATCTCGTGGGTGTTTTGCATACCTTTCATATGTTAGATATATTACTATTATTCTGTGACCCTGAGTTAGTACCTATTGTTAGTAAGTATCTTAATATCTTTCTAGCTAACTTCCCTACCTACCCACCTGATTGAGATATTGATTTTGGCATTGATATAAAGTCGAGCACTAGGCCAGTATGTTTCCTTATCATATGGCACTGGTTGAGTTGAGAGAGTTCAAGAATCAGCTTTTAGACTTGTTAGATAAGGATTTTATTCAACCTATTATTTCACCTTGTGGTGCTCCTATTATGTTTGTAGGGAAAAAATGGTTCTATGCGTATATATATCAATTATAGGCAGCTGAATGATGTTACTATGAAAAATAGTATTCTATGCCTGGTATTGATGACTTGTTTGACCAACTTCAGGGTTTATCCATCTTTTCTTAGATTTATTTGATGTCAGGTTACCATCATTCAAGGATTCGGACTGAATGAGTTCCTTGTGATGTCTTTTGGGTTGACTAATGCACCCACAATCTTTATGGATTTGATGAACCATGTGTTCAAGCCTATCTTAACTCTTTTGTTATTGTGTTCATTAATGATATTTTGGTGTATTCGAGGAGTAGAGAGGATCATATGGTCCATTTGAGGATTGTTCATCAAACTTTGAGAGACCATCGACTTTTCTCAAGTTCTCAAAGTGCGAGTTTTTGATTAAGTCAATTGCATTTCATGGAAATATGGTGTCCAAAGAGGGTATTAGTGTGGATCTGACTAAGATTGCAGTTTTCCATGATTGGCCTAGACTGACTACTCGTACTGTGGTGCATAGCTTTATTGGGCTTGCTAGGTACTATTCTCATTTGTTGAGGGCTTTTCTTCTATTGTAGCATCGTTGACTAGATTTACTAGAAATGATATTCCTTTCCATTGGTTGGATGAGTGTGAGACTTCCTTTTATAGGCTTAAGACTATCTTGACTTCTGCTCCTGTGTTGACATTGTCAGTTAAGGGTCAGATCTTTTTCACCTACCTATTTTAATAATTCTGTATGGTTTAGGTTGTGTTCTGATAAAATCAGGTTGTGTGATTGTTTATGCTTCTAGGAAGCTTAAGGATCATGAGTGTAACTTCCCCACCCATGACTTGGAGTTGGCGATTGTAGTCTTCATGCTCAAGATTTGGTGCCACTATTTCTATGGAGTTCATCGTGAGATCTTCACTATTAATTGTAGTCTTCAGTACATCATAAGTCAGAGAGAGATCAATGCTCGCCAGCAGAGATGGATCGAGTTGTTGAAGGACTATGATATTTCCATCTTATATCTTCTAGGCAAGGAAAATATGGTAGCAGATGCCTTGAGATGGAAGGTAGTGAGATCTTGTTTCTGAGGTAGACAATCGCTCCTATCATATAGAGATACTCTTTTACCTTTCTTATTAGGTACTTTTGTTATATTATTCTGAGACAAACTTTGTATTTCCATTTCATACACTATACTTTCATTTAGTGGTTCTTGCACTGGATATTAGATTTTAGGGTCTTGTTATTTGATTGACTTAGACTTCTTCTTATGCTTTCCCTTAATTATGTCTTTCTTCTGTTTTAGTTACTATATATGCATAGTGTGCTTGTTTGGTGGTTCTCCTACAGTTGTATGTAGGTGCCCTTATGCCTTGAAAATTTTGGTCATGCAAAATTAATACCAATTCTAAGTGCATTGATATCCTCGGTACATGAGTCAGTGTCTAGTAGGGTCTTGCAAATCGAGTGCGAAGACGTCTAAATCTTATCTTTGAGAGGATAAAGAGACATTATTAGGAATCAAATCTCTTTGCACTTCTATATCAAGCCTGTATCGTAGTGGGTGTATTAAAATCTCATTTGTTCATGTTCACTCTTCTTCAGATGGAACGTATAAGATTTTTGGCAGCAGTAGGAGATCATGCACCTTTTTCACCACCACTCAGAGTTCCAGTTAAAAGTCAAGCCCATAAGGGTCGGGGTCGAGGTTGAGGCATGTCATTCTAGGTACTTTATCTAGAGCTATTTCACCAGTTAGAGTTGCAGAGATTAAGACTTATCCTGTATCGATTAAGTAGCTACTAAAGATACACATATCTATTCCATTCTTTCTTATGCCTTCATCAGTCCTAGCTTCGACCTCAGAGATTAGAGGGTTTCTGCTACAGTTATTGGGTATGTCGGGTCAGCCGGTAGTTTGGGTCTAGACTTTATCCCCAGTTTCCTTCAGTCAGGGTACACTACCAACTCCGAGCACTCATGGTTTGGGAGTTCTGCCTTCTATTTAGCATATTCGGTTCAGGTGTTTTTAGCACCATTTTATCCTTCTTCAACACCAGTAGTGCCTACTCCATCTATGGTTTCACCTATTCCATCTCACCTGCCTATGTCTAACTCGGATCAAAAGGCACTGGCTCGGTTTTTAAGGTTGAGTCCCCCGAGGTTTTCTAGTTTTCCTAGAGAGGACCTGAGGGAGTTCATTAACAGATGTCATGAGGGATTGCATAACCACAGTGTGCTTGATTCCCACGGTGTTAACTTTATAATTTATCAGATGGGCAGCCTTACAAAATAGTAGTAGTGGTTTTCTTTTTCTACTAGGTTAGATAACTCTACTCCTATTTCTTGGGCCTTTTTTCTATGCACTTCTAGAGAGATACATTCCTCGTATCGATTAGGACGTAAGAGGGAGTATTCTTTGAGACTTGAGAGCAAGGTTCTATATCCCTTCCTGAGTATAAGACATAGTTTCGCAAGTTGTCTGCCTATGATTCTAGCTATATCTCTACTGAGGCAGAAAGAGTCTGTCGGTTTGTTCATGTGTTGGGTACAGATATTTGTTATTTTTTCAAGGTTCTAGTTGCTACTAGATCATATTTCTAGACTATTCTGGAGTTAGGTCGTACTATGAGGGGTCTTACTCATAGTGGGAGAGTTAGAGAGGAGAAGAGGGATGGATCAAGGCATAGTAGAGTAGGATCTAGTTCATGAGCTAGGACCCCACCTCGTCATCATCATCAGAGGAAGCCTAGCCATCCTGTTCATTCCTCACTACAGGCTTCTGGTAGTGGATCCCAGGGTTATGAGAGCCATCCTTTGAGCTAGAGCATAGGGGTATTTCCTCGGGTTCGTTAGGTCGTGGTGGCCATTCTAGTTCTTTAGATTCTTCTTGTTAGCTCAGGATAATGGTCCATGTTATACTTGTGGTGGTATGGTTGCAAGATATTGTCCCCAATAAGGTACTTTGGAGACTATATCTCGGCCTCCTGCTATGCCATTTCCTATTCCAACCCATCCAGTTAGATATGTGCCACCTCAGATAGGGGTGGTAGTGCTCTAGGTCACATTACTCCTCAGTATGGTAGGGGAACTGGCCGTGATAGTGTTCATGGTGGTGATCACTATTATTTTTTTATTGTGTCAAGTAGAGCTGAGGTAGAGGCCTCCAATACTATTGTGACATGTACTATCTCTGTGTGTTATTAGCTAGCTTTGGCTTTGTTTAATACAGGATCTACTTGCTCATATGTATTATCTTATTATGCTTCATGTTTGAGCTCAGTTAGTAAGACTCTTGTAATGTTTTTATCTTTCTCCACCCTAGTAGGTAATTCATCACTAGTAGATTATGTATTGAGATCCTATTATGTAATTATTGGGGATATTGAGACTTAGGCTGATTTGATATTATTTGATATGATTGATTCTGGTTGTCCCCTCATAGAGATACCATGCATTGTTAAGCACTACCATAAAATTATATGTGTCTGGTGCATCCCCAGTCGGGTGAAAGGTTCTATTAGTCTCATACCGACAGGAATCATATCTTTCATTCAAGATAGTCGCTTAGCATCCCGTGGTTGTTTGGCATTCCTTTCAATAGTTAGAGATGTTAGTGTTTATTCTGCAACCCTTGAGTTAATACCTGTTGTTAGTGAATATCTTTATGTTTTTTTGACTGCCTCCCTGGCCTACCACCTGAGTGAGATATTGATTTTGGCATTGAGTTAGAGTCAGGCACTAGGCCCATTTCTATTGCTCCTTATCATACAACACCTGCTAAGCTAAGGAATCTCAAGACTCAGCTTCAGGACTTGTTAGATAAAGATTTTATTCAATTTCTTATTTCTCCTAAGGGAGCTCCTATTCTTTTTGTAAGGAATAAAGATAGTTCTATGCGTATGTTTATCGATTATAGGCAACTAAAAGGTGTTACTATAAAGAATAAGTATCCTATGCCCAATACTGATGACTTGTTTTACCAGCTACAGGGTTCAGGCATCTTTTCTAGGACAGGGTATGGCCATTATGAGTTCCTAGTGATGTCTTTTGGTTGACTAATGCAACCTCAACTCCTATGGATTTGATAAAATGTACGTTCAGGCCCTATCTTGACTCTTTTATTATTATGCTCATCGACGATATTTTGTACATTTGAGGAGTAGGGGGGATCATAAATGCTAGTTGAGGATTTTTCTTCAGACTTTGAGAGACCATCATTCTTTTGCCATGTTCCCAAAGTGTGAATTTTGGCTTAAGTCAGTTGCATTTCTTGGACATGTGGTGCCTAAAGAGGGTATTTTTCACAACCCAATTTCGCGGATCATGATGGCACCTACTATACCTTCAGTAGGAGAACCAAACCTCGTAGTCCATAGTCGAAGAGGAGGACTACTACACTTAATGTGGAAGAATATCAAGATA
>JBDJHY010205912.1:0-11521 GCA_039654485.1 Withania somnifera | reverse complement strand
ATCAATCTAAGTTGTAGAAAGAGTAGCATCACATCCTTAGCCCATTTGGAGGCAAGACTCCCTCCCCAAGTCCATTTTAAAACACATGGGATGGATCCTAGTAGCCGTGCTATGGCCTTGTAGGAAGAGTTTCCTCATTAGTTCCCACTTCGTAGGTCCTATTGCAGTAGGAAGGGTACATCTGATGTAACTGAGGGTTGGACTAGTATGGAACGATACTCTAGTCTATTACCTATATCAATCCCAATCTCACAAGTCCAACCACGGTGGGAAGGGTACATCCGATGCAACAGAGAAATGGACTTATAGGATAGGTTTTGAAATTCTTAGATCAACATCAATAACAGACCCAATAAATAAGGACAACCATTAACTTTTCCACTGAATATTTAGAGGCTTTCCATCTTAAATCTCAAAAACATAAACTAGTTGATGTTTGCATAATGCAATGAGTCAGTATACGTGAGATACAACTCTTAAGTAGGTAATGCATACAATCAACCTCAATATTTTAGTAATGATGGTAAGAACATCAACCCTTTTCTTTTACATCATCATTCATCTCATATTATAGCAATTTTGGTGTGCACCTTGGCCCTTACTTTCATATCATTAATATTTGTGAATTTTGGAAATATCGATATGGTCCTCGACCCTTATCTTCATATACTCAATAAATACTCATTATACCAATATTTTTACTAACCTCAGTCCTTGCTTTCATATAATTAATATTTACTCATTATAGCAATGCCAGTACGGACCTCAGTCCCTACTTTCATATCATTAATATTTACTTATTATAGAAATATCAGTACATACCTTGTCCCTTTATTTCATATCATTAATATTTACTTAGCAATATCGGTACGAATTTCAGCCCTTGATTTTATATCATCAATATTAACTTATTATAGCAATGTCGATACGAACGTCGGCCCTTGCTGTCATATTCATCAATATATACACATAATCAAATCAATGCCAAGATATAAAAACAATTAGGCTACTATAATTAATAAAACTAGGCATAATGATCATAAATAATTCAACAAGCCCCAACACAGCCAAACTGTCAACCATAACATAGAATAATTGGTATAAAATCCCATACACAACTAGGATCATCAATCAAATATAATATCACAAAAATTCAACCAAGGCCTCTCATGGCACCGTCTCAAGTAAGGATCCAATAAAATACAATATAACATCACATGGGCACCACAAGGCCATATCAATACTTACTCAAATAGACAAAACAAAGAAATCAACAATTTTCCCATTTTATTCCTTGGTTTTAACCCTGTATGATTGACTCTAGTTCTTAGGTAAATATTTATAACTTAATCCACACAGACAACCCAAAATAATCCCCATTACTCCCACTTACAAGTAATTGACACATAAGAAGTATCCTATAATACTATCTAGTAAGATCAAGCCTCCACTTGCTTTAAGAAAATGAGGAAATAATCAAGCGAGTACTCTATCTTTGCATTGTGCCTCCAACTCTATAAAACCTAGTAAGTAATAAATTTATCCATAATAAATCATGATAAATAATATTTGTGTTAAAATGCTATAACTTGGGCCAAAAGTTACCCCCAAAATGCGAAGCCAAAACTCCTTTCCGAAATTGGGAAGTTTTCATGAAATTCATGTCATCTATAGCTTGGGGATTCCAAATATCAAGTTTAAATCAAAGATCCAGTTCAGTTTGATAGCCAAAATGTCAATTTATTCATAAAAAGTATGGGTTTTAAATCAAAAAAGTGATTTTCAAAATCATAAGAAATAAAGATGAACCCATGTTTAGAATCCTATAAACAATGGGTATTTTGGTTGAAAATCTTACCAAGGATCCTGAATCTTTAAAACTTGTTACTTGAATAATTGCAATTATATAAGTATATTCTAATGGGATTAACAAGGGGTTTGAAGCATGGAAATGGGGGCTAAAAGTCGAGTAAGGCTTATGTAATACGTGAAAGTCCCGAAATACCCCTCATAGAAAATCTGGACCAACAAAAAATTGATTAAGGATGGGCACATGGCCAAGGGTACAAGTTGTGTACCCTAGGTACGGTCTGCACCTACCCATGGCCTAGTCATACATGGAAACCACGACCCTAGGCACGAGTCATGCCTAGTGTACAAGCTGTATGGCTCCATATTCTAGATTTTTCTCTAACATTCAAATGCACGAACACAAACCATACATGCATTTTAAGTGAAAACGACATTCTAGATAAATTAAAATCATCAAAATGGGAATCTGTGACCCAATATTCTCCTTTGTCAAAAAAAATGCAAACCTTACTCTAAAGTATAAAAATGTATCTGAAACATTTGGAGCACTATCCAAAGAATTTTCTAGATTAAATTTTATTTCTTAGATCAAAAGAAATTGACGAAATTTAAATCCAAGCACTCGATCGTCAAATGTTAACCAAAGTCAAACTTTTTCCTTGAAACTCAAGTTTATCCCATCACATGAGCTAAAATCAACAACAAAGGTCTAAAACTTTAAATGATGGTCCTCCTAGACCTATTTTCATATTACAGAGCTAATATAATTGGTGAAATCCTATTCTAAAACTCGAAACTCGCAATGAGGTCTCCAAACTCAAATAGTTCAACATAAAGTCCTCCAAATAATAAGGAATTTCAAAAATTCACAATATTTTAGCTATTATTTCAAACCCAGCCCTGTAAACTAGCCAAATATGAGCCCAAGCAAATCTTAAGAAGGGTAAAATGATAGTTTTACAAAAACTACCAAAAATGACCTTCAAGGTCATTACATCATCATCCACTAAAAATCATGTTTTTCCTCAAGTATAAAGAGATAGAAAATAAAAAATACATGAAGCCTAAAAAATATGTGGATATCTAGCTAGCATATCAGACTCAATCTCCCACGTAGCCTTTAAAATAGGGTGATGCTTCTGCTGAAACTTTATCAAAGAAATTTCCATAGCCTTAACTTTCTAACCTATCTATCTAGACTAACCACAAGCTCCTCCTCATAGGTTAATTTCGAATCCAGCTTCACATATAATGAATAACATGAGAATCATCAGGAATATACTTCTGAAGTATAGAAATAGGAAAGTTAGGATGCACTACTAAAAAAATAGGTGGAAAAGCTAACATATAAGCCACCTCTTAAATAGGTTTCAGAATATCAAATGGGTTATTGAACCGAGGTCTATGCTCGATTTCTTTCTGAACCTCATCACACCTTTCATGGGTGACACCTTCAGCATAACAGGATCACTCTCTAAAAACTCTAAGGGTTAAACTTTTCTATCTGCATAATTCTTCTATCTGATCTGAGCTATCAAAAATCTTCTTAAAATAACTCAAACCTGGCCTATATCATCATGAAGTATATCTATATCATGCACTCTCACATGAAATGCATCAAACCAACCGGTCAGAGATTTAGATCTCCTCCCATCTCATCTGAATGCTAGAATGATAGTCGATTTTATAAGTAAGCTCTGTTAATAATGAATGTTATCTTAACAATTCCCAAAACCTATAATCCATGCAGGTAGCATATCCCCTGAACCTCAATATTCTTCTTAGATTGGTCGTCGGTCTAAGGGTGAAAGGTTGTATGTATATCTAGCTGAGTGTCTAGGCCATGATGTAATGCTCTCCAAAAATATAATGAACCATAGTCGAAGATGATAGAGATAGGGATACCATGAAACCAAATAATTTGACTGAGGTAAATATCTTCTAGCTTCTCAACCGTATAATCAATCTTGACCAAAATGAAATGGGAAGATTTTGTCAACTAGTACACAATAACCCAAATAGAGTAAAATCAACCCATGGTCCTAGGTAATCCCACAACAAAATCCATGGTAATCTGCTCCCACTTCCATGAAGGAACGGGCACCCTCTAAGACACTCCACATGGCCTCTGATGCTCAAACTTAACTCTATGATAGCTCAAGCATCTATCCACAAACTCGGCTATATATTTCTTCATTCCATACTGCAAATAGTGTTGATCCAAATCATGATACATCTTCGGCTCTCCCAAGTGAATGGAATACCTCAAACTATGTGTCTCCGTATGATTAAACTAGTCAGATCACCTACCTTAGGCTCAAATATCTGGTTGTCAATCCTTAAAATACCCTCCATGCCAATACAAATCCTGTTTTACTTATCCCCTCAACATCGTATCTCTCTGATAGTGTTAAACCTTTCATCCTCGAAGCAATTTTTCTTAATTTTCTCCATAAGGGAAGAACAAGACTCAATGAAATTAAGGATAGCACTATTCAACTACTAAAATACAACACTCTTTTGGGTAAACTGAGTTAATGGATCTTCAATAGAAAAATAAACCCCTGAACAAATCAGCAACATTACTTGCCAAACTAATAAAACTGTGTATCTCGGTAGGGGAAGTGTGCCTAGCCAAATAACAAACTACCTTAATCTTGGATGGATCAACCATAATATATCTCCTTGGACACCACGTGTCCAAAGAATGACACCGAGCTAAGAAAAACCTCACACTTGGAAAATTTATCATACTAATCACTCCTCTCTTAATTATTGAAGTACAATCCTCAAGTGTTGAACATGGTTTACTCCTCGAATAGAACAAGATGTTATCGATAAAAATAATAATAAAAGAATATAAGTAAGTTCAAAATATCCCATTTATCAACTCCATGAATGTTGTAGGGGAATTAGTTAACCCAAAAGAAATCAATATAAACTAGTAGTTTCCATATCGATTCCTAAAGGCTACTTAGGGATATCCGAATTCCTAATCCTAAACTGATGGTAGCCTGGCCTCAAATTAATCATAGAAAACACTGAGTCACCCTACAACAGATAAAATAAGTCATCGATCCTGGGAAGGGGTACTTATTCTTAATAATAACCCTATTTAACTGTCGATAGTAAATACTCATCCTTATCGACCCATCCTTCTTCTTAAATAACAAAATAAAAAGAACCTTCCGGTGATTCACTTGGTCTAATGAAGCCCTTATCAAGAGAATTTTGAAGCTTCTCCACTAATTCTTTTAACTCATTTAGAGTCATATGGTATAGAGAAATAGAGATGGGCCTGGTTCCCAGTTCAAGTCATTAGTAAGATCGATGTCCCTATCAGGGGAACACCTAGAAGATATGTAGGGAGAACATCCAAAAACTCACATACAAATGGTACAAAATCCAACATAGGAATATCAACACAGGTATTCCAAATCAAGGGAAAATTAGAGGGACAAACTCAACAGAAATCACCTGACTAGGATAAAAACTGCTAGAACCTTTCCACTCAATCTTCAAAATATCAGGCATGTCTAGAGTAACTATCTTGGAATAACAATCCATGACTTCATGGTGAGGATAAAGCCAATCCATACACAAAATAACATCAAAATTACTTGTCAAGGATGATCAAGTCTACCCAAGTATTATACACTACCACAAAAACAACAAAGGATCAGTACATCCGATCCATCACCAAAGAATCTCCTACGGGTGTATGAACGGGAACGAAACTGGTATTGGGTCACTCATCATGTTAAATTTAGTAGTAAAATCTATAATCACATAAGAATATGTTAATCAAGATTAAATAATACTGACGTCGGTTGATAGCACACTGGAATGATACTTGTAATCACCAAGATTAAGGACCCCTAGCCTACCCAAAAAAACATTGCAATGACAACTGTAGATGACTTATATTTCCATAAGTAAAAGAAGGCCTCGATGACATAGGCTACAGTGATGAACTAGAGGAACCCAAGCAACCACCATGACCCAACATAGGAACATATGCACCACTATAACTATAAAATCATAAAACTGTAGCAATTCAAATTCTCTTCATCGTACCCTTACTAGATCTGACAAGCCGAATACTTCTCATACAAATACCTAAAGTTGCAATACCATCTCAAAATTCAATATAATAAAACTTTTCCATAACTTATCCTATTTATTGTTTTTCTAATCAATATATTGTCTCTCCACAAAATCAACCATTTCTTATATAAATTTTATAAACATCTATTCAAATAATGAACTAAATCTTTATTGACATACTCACTTTGGGTGACTATATTAAGAATTCTAACCTCAGTTGGAGTAACACCATCCTTATAATATGCTAAGTAGTCCATCCATGATACGTCGGACACTAATGTCAAAAATTATCATGCATATTACTCTATCACTCCCTTTTGTTACACCATTCCCAATTTTCAAACCATTTTTGATATCGAGTATGCTACATATGTGCTCTTTCTACTGTCGAATAATTAACTATAGAAAATAAGATGTTCATAAAGTCCTTCAAACCATTTTATTCTATCCTTAAATACAAATATCCTCAGAATGTATCATTGAACAATGATCATTTAATTGATCGGCAAATAACAAAATTGTCCAAGTCCGAATATAAATCTCTTGTAAGTACACCAATTCCTCTTTAGTACTCATTAGCTTATCAAAGCCAGCAATAACATCCCAACTTGAAGTAACATATCCAAGTGTAATAGCCCTCGGGGCCATTTCCATGATTTTGGTAATTTCCTTGTGTTTAGAGCTTTCCTGCAACAATCCCTTGTCATTTGTAGTTTGTTGGGATTGATAAGTTGGGTATTTGGTAGTTTTCTTTCCCGTATACTTATGGATTATTTAGGTTGTAGTCAGCTTATATAAGCCCAAATCATCCTTTTATTGTTTCAATTGAGTCTGGAATATAGATCACATAAATATTTCATATATGGGTTGTCAAAATCAAAGTCTATTTCCATTCCTCTTTTGTTTTAGATTTTTTGAAATCAAAGTTCTAGAATGATCATGTGATCTTTCTAAAGTAACACAATCATGTGACATCCATAGTTTCCTTTAGTGTGATCACGATGTGGCATGCTTGGGCCTATATAAGGTTAGTGCCAGTAATTTTATTCATTTTTCTCAAAAATATCCACTAAAATCTCTTACATTTAAAACCTTGATTGATGTTTGGAGAGTTATTTTATGTTTTTAATCCATAGAATCATGTATTGGTAGTTCTACGAGCATTTCTATGGGTAATTCGACTTTGATTATTACATAAACTATCTTGGCTTATATATTTGATTCTTACTGTTAGTTTGAGCCCTATTTTGTACCATATGATGTATGATATATTCTCTACGTAATGGTATAAATTTTCCTTTTTCCGAGATACTAGGTTTTACAGACCCATTTTTGGTTTGGATTTTGACCCCGCTATTTATATAACAATATGGATCTTATTTTACTCGTCTTTACACATGGGTTATGTTTTTGTTAGCCGTACATGATTCAGAGCTTCATATGTGATTTTGGATATTTGGGCATGCTTCTTGAGGATATCGCCAAAATCCAGGTAGGCTATGATCTACTTTCTTCAAATTGGGTATTAGTGTGGAATAAGCATGGTAAGATCCATCTCAGGGCTGGGACTACAATTTGGGACTCGGTATTCTTATTCTTTTATCCTACGGCATGTTTAGCTAGTTTTTCTCTTAACTACTTACCCTAAGGATATAATGACCTACTCACATGTTCAACGCCTACTCTGGAATGTTGTGTGGTTGGGGAAGGAGTAACACCTTCAGTGCGTATGGTTTATATGTTAACACTAGAATGTAGTGAGGTTGGTGAGGGGATTATGCTATTGATGAGATCTTAGTAGCTATCCCGTGATATAGGTTAGTGGCTTTAGAGCCAATTTATATAGGTTGATTATTTTTTGCTTTATTTGTGATATTTTGTATGATTAGGGATGGTGTGGCCCTCTAGGCCATAGATAGCTAGGTACGACTATGCAGGCGAGTTAGTTTCCTTATGTGATGACATGTACCTAGAAGAATACAATTTTGTTGGGTAGTTAGCATCCCTATATAATAATATTGTGGCCTATCCCGATGTAAACCTGTGACTGACTTGCATTCCACTGGCCTAGGAGAGCACTATGTTTCCCCCATTATGGGTGTATACTTGGCCCTTAACAGGTGCCTGCTGGTTAGTTATGACATTGTTGGAATGATTACTCATGGCTCGGGACTGCAGTTGGGCTAGGAAAGGATACACCTTATGACTAGGTCTTGGCATCCATCTTATGGATTCCAGTTAGCATCCTTAGATAGTTTAGCCTAGTGGTTGGTTTTGTGTAACGAGCATACATTAAAAATTTCAAAAGGAAACTTGATTTTGATAGAGTAATAACTAGAAACTGATTTCATATATATACTTATATCTTCCAAGACTTCACTCATGAGCAGTATGGTCTATTTCCTCAAACCATTTGATGTTATTTTCTCACTATCACCACGATTTCTAGAAATTTCCTACATGGAAACTTTCGGGTCTTACTGAGATGTGGATTTTTTCCTACATGGATGAAGTTAAGTTTCCACTGAGATATGATATATTGGTTGAGACTGACTTTTGGCCTTTTGTCCCTGATGATTGTGGAACTGATTGAATTTTTTCAAGGATATTATACATAGGATAGCTCCCTCCATGGACCCTTCGACCTGGGTTGCCATGCTTGGGGTATATTGTGTGGCTGGGGAATGGTATACTGGGGTAGGTTGGGTAAGTATATAGGGAATATTTTATGGGTCCTTTTTAGTTTGGGAATATCCTTGAGAGGGAGTATGCCGATACTTATTCACTTTTCCAACATATGGTTCGAGTCCTCATTGGGTCCCTCTTAGTTTGGTAGAATCCCAAAGAAGGAGAATGCCGACCCTTATGCATATTTTAGCATGTAGTTTGAGTCCTCATTGGTTTGGGAGCATCCCTCAAGGGGAGTGTGCTGGTATTTTCTTACTTTTCAGCACCCCTTTGCATTATATCTCTATGCATTGGCTTGTACTCTTCGAAACTTATGAGGGAAGTTCTATCGGGTTAATCATATGTGTATGTGATAGTCGTTAGCTAGCCTTGTTTGCTACTCTTTAGTATTGTTGATTGCTTTCCCTGATTTAGTTGCTTCTACATTCAGTGGTTACATACCCAGTGTTATTCTTCCTCTATTTGGTCCTTACTTATGTTTATTAAGTTGGAGTTCTGGGTACATATCACGTTAGGTCATGATCTACTTGTGACCTGAATCTATATTTTGTACTTTATTAAGTAGATTTCCTTTATAATTGTAAACTGATACAACACACACTGATAGCTGACCCTTCACTTCACTCACTAGTTGTTACTATAGTTACCCAATTTTTGTTATACATTATGTGCCACTGCCTTATTTTTTTTAATTGTCCTTTACCTTTCCTATTCTTACTTTTTCCTGGTGGGCCTATGATTCCTACTATTTGTGGTACTTATGCTACACTTATGAATCATTTACTGTATAGGTTCTAGTATGGGTTATCAAGGCGGATGCAATCGTGCGAACTAGCTTGGTGTTGTTCAAGAGATATGGTGAGCAGTTGAAGATCATGCTAGCCTGTATTCCTTATGTCTCTACAGTTGTTACACTTGGTGTCTGGATAGATGTTTTATAGTTTTGCCCTATTGTGGGTTGTATTTTTTACCTTTTTGTCTTTAGATGCTCTACAACCATGATATCAGGTTCTAAGGAGTCATGTTTAGTCATGTATTTTTGTGTTTTATTTATATTCCGTCTCTTCATCTCCTTTCCCCTTCTTGTATTAGGTACTTATTAGCAGCCCACCTCCACTTGCTCTATGCCAGGGTAAGGCTTGTCTACAAGTGAAATATAGACCCTATCATAACTCAATTTTTGGATAGAGTGGTATAAAAGCTCTAGGTTCATCAGTATCTCTGACTGTAGGATTAAGTGTTTGGTACAGTCCCATGGATCAGTATGGAGATGTACATATCCTATCTTTTGAAGCATATAGATCACTCTTTAAGATAGATTCTCACTTTTTGACACTTTATGCAAATGCGATTATTGAGTTCCTATCCCTTTTTTTAGCTCCACTATTTCTAGATGATTAAAAAGAGGCCCTAGGTGGTTACTAGTAAGATATATGTGTGCGTTCTCATAGTTCAAAATTAGAATTGAGCCCCAAAAGACCATACCATTAGACACAAATTATTGGAGCCACCAAGGCTCTAGTAGGAGTTACTCTCAATGTCAGTTCTGTAGAGTGCCAGAATTCATTTAGAAGTACCAGTAGATGTTTTGAGAGAATCATTAGTTAAGGACGAGTTTGATTGGTTTCTAGAAGGATTGTTTGTCCATTAGGACTATACAACACCATTTGATAAGATGACTAAACATATTTCTGAATTTTAGGATATGAGATATGAAAGGATGTCAATTTTTTGAAATGGATTAGTTGTCACTCCGTAAGATGATAAAGCACTTGGTAGGAGTAGGGTATACCCTTGGGAAGTTCTTCAAATAGTTGGTGGTCCTTGAAGGGTCTTACCGTGGGACATATGGAGCTGGTAGTCAGAAAGTTTATCGGGTGACGAGGGTTTATTGTGATCTATCTCATGATTTGTGGGATAATACCCTAGGTGTCCCCTGATAGGTGGTTTGTACATGAGCCCACAAATTTCCTCCTTATTGAGGTTCTTTTTTTATAGTATCCTAAATAAGGTTTCCAAAGTTATGGGTTTGGCCCATCCATATTCTCTTGTGAGTTGTCAGAATGATTATAATGATACCTGAGTTATGAGTGAGAGAGGTGATAGATAGTAATTTCAGCGGCAACAATAGATTCAGTTAGGCTAGTCCAGTTCTTTGGCTCAATTTTTTTCTCAGTCAGTCGACAAAGAACTGGGTACTCAAAGTAGGTAGCCCATCATGAGCGCATCTTCAGGTTTGCCGGGCCATAGTGGATTGGGCAAGGTGGTTCGGGTGAGCTACCTTTGAGCTCCACTTATGATATGATTTTATTTTACTCCTTTCCTAGTTGACTTAGGAATAATTCTAACATATTTCTTTCTTTCTCTATATGTGCAAGATTGAGTGTTCTTACCCTTGTTGATAGGGTACTATAGATTAGGTTTAGGCCTTATTTTATCCTCTTAGATGTTATATCCCTCTGTTACGTGGATTTTGGTTGCAATTGGGTTAGGATTTATACTTTCCATATGTTTCATGTCTACTAGCCCAAGGAGGTGCCTGTGATTCCTTGTGAGGTTGTGGTCCTATGGTTCAAGGGCTAAGTTCCCTTCTTAGGTGGACCTTACCATATCCTGGCTGAGATTTGAACACCCTCAGCTTGTCCTATGTTGGGTGGTGGATAGTACTCATAGGGCCCTCTTGTTTCTCATAGATGTGGAGGGAACTTTTTAGTTATGGATCCTAGTGATGGTGTTTGGGTTGTTTGGCTAGTTTAGCCTATAGATGAGATATTGGAGCTACGACTCCTGTGTAAGTAGCCTTAGTGTTTTTTTGTTAGCCATGGGTAGGTTATCCTATGTAATGACCCTTAAGGTCATTTATGATAAATATGCAGTGTTTTGCATCCTAGAGCATTTCGGTAGTTTCCCCAAG
>JBDJHY010205874.1:0-11521 GCA_039654485.1 Withania somnifera | reverse complement strand
AACATAGAATTCATTCATGGGTTTTATACAATATTTGCCCACCCAACTATTGAGAGAGTTCAAGAGTGAATTTAAGATCATTGTAGAAGATCATAGATCTGGATCCGGCTTTCCTTCATGAACTGTGTTCATGTTTCAAGAGGTAAATCTCAATTTAATTTTCGATACACTTTGTATGTTCATACATGTTGGTTATGCTATTTATTATTCATATAAGTGCAAAATCTTGACAATGCTTCCACTATATAAAATATATATTCCAAACACCAGGTACATCGACTAACCATGACACGCTTTTCTCTCGATTCATAGATAACCAAGTTTTATGCTACTAATAAGGCAACGATTAACAGTAGTCAGAAATTATTAAGTCAAAAATAACTATAGTGCTGCTGCTAAAGAAGAGGACACTTTGATGAGTGGGCCAAATAAAATTATGACGCTAACTACCAAACTTACGGATGACACCTCTAATAAATTCAATGATTTATCAAATCCTTCTCTTTCGGCTGGAGCAGCCTTACACCTCAGAAAAATAGTAAAATAACTACTAATGGGACCCATCGCTATATTATATCCAGCTCCCTTGTGGAGGCTCCCATGGTCATCACCACCAATACTCCTCCTAGGACGAACAATTTTCTTACTGTGGGAAGTAACCATCGCTGTGGAAAACTTAAAGTGACTGCACCCGTCACCTCAATTAACTCCACATCCATCTTCCCTTCTCCTTTAATGGCTGAGCGGCCATTACCAACCCCCAAACTTCCACTCATTCAATGACCACCATAACCAAAAATGAAAAATCCAAATCCCACCACCCCCAACACAAAGACCCCATTGATCTTCACCACCCCACCACCAAAATCAAGCAGATGTACGATTTCTTAGATGGAGTTGACATTCCAAAGAAGTTTACTAACTTTAAACTCGACAATGGAACTCAACCTTTTGTGATCTTCATCCAAAATCTGGCTTACCTAGCTTAAGTAGTCAAAGAGGGATTAGACCAAGCGGTGGAGGAGATTGGAACCCAAATATGGCTCCAGGCCATGAACTAGTCTCAAATGAGGAATCCAAACATGCTTCAATCGAGGAACTAACCAATACCATGACGTATACCTTCAACAACCTCTCTTTCTTCCCCACCATTCCCTACCTCTCCAATCACCGATCCTAATCACATGGCTACACAATAGCAACCAATTCCCATACCACGAATTGGGGATTCACCGAGGGAGAAGACCAAAGATAAGCAAGTTTAACTACAATAGAGGTACTATAACGAAGCAATACGAAAGTAAATCTTAGCAACCTTAGGAGAGACAAATACATAGGTTCTGATCCTGGAGAAACTCCTCCACAGAGAGTTTGAGGGTCCCTACAGTACTACTATTATAGCTTACTTTCCACTGGAGATGAAGAAACTCACTCTGAACCCGAGGAACAAAAAAACATGATCTTAGCTGTTGTAGCACTGAACCTATTGAGGAACTCACTCTACCCAACCACTTAGGAAAGGGGAAGAATGTACTAGACCAATTTCTCTCCCACACCCCTAATCTTACAAATTTTATTATCTAGAAATACTAGAGGGGCAAATAGTGCCCTCTTTAAAAAAATAATGTGATGCTATGGTCAAACTCCACGAACCCACTCTGTTGGTTCTATTAGAGACTAAGATGCATGACCACAAAAGACTGACTTATGCACTTAACTATGACTCCCTCATCCAATCTATTATTGTAAGTTACTCTGTTACTTTGGAGGAATTGTTAATCATGTGGAAGAAAGATTTACTTAAGCTAGATGGTGTCCATGTAACACCACAAAGTAATCATGTCGATCAAGGTATATTCTGACCCTACTTATTTTTTCTTCTATTTATGCTAGTCGTGATCTTACTACTAGAACTCAACTCTAGAGGACTTATGTCATCTATCAAAAATCCATAATGGACCTTAGCTTATTGGAGGGGTTCTAATTAATTTCTCTAAGCTAGTGACGAGTTAGATGGGGCCAAAATTAACAATAATTGAGCTAATATGTTCTGGCAGTGTTTGAATTAATATGCTATAGTAGATCTAAACTTTATTGATTGTAAATAAACATGAACCAACAAGAGGTACATAAATAGAAAAGAGTTCATTTCTGAAAGACTGGATAGGCGTATTGCTAATTACTTATGGATAATGCAACACACCGAGGCATTAGTAGGACTAAGTCTTACCACTATCGCCTCGTGCTTAGTATTTCCTACCCCCTCACTCCACCCACATCAAATCTTCCAGGAGAGGAACCAATATGGTGCAAACACCTATCCTTCGAATGGTCATCCAGAAAAGCTTTGACCCTCCAGACTATATTTAGAGTTCCATCACTAAGTTTCACACTGAAGCTAAGCTCTGGAATAGGACCACTTTTGCCAATTCTTCCAAAAGATAAGGAAAATCATCGTTAGACTAAAGAAGGATCCAAAGTTCTGATCATTTCCGTCAGTCATTTCCTTCAAGTCTTTGTATCCAAGCTCCTTAACAAACATAATAAGTTGCTAAACTTGAAGAAGACTTTTGGAGAACCAAATCTAGAATCAGCTTGCTCAATGAATAATACTCTAACATTGAGTTCTTTCATATTTCTAATCAAGAAGAAAAAGCAGAATCTCCTCTCTAACCAATGAAAGAGGCGAAAACCTCACTGTCATAGAGTTCTTCACAAGGCTCTATCCCACTTATCAGTGTTTCTCTATCAAGCCCATAACCCTCTAGTAGGATCCTCTAATATATTGTCCAATCATGTTATCTCTATCCTAAAGGTCCCTCTTAGAAACACAGAGGCCTTACTTACCATCAAGACTTTTAATCCCACTAAGAGTCCTGGCCCTGATGGCTTCATCTCTTCTTCTCCCAAACCTACTGGGATATAACTAGTAATACAACCACAAGTATTTTCCATGAGATCTTCGACACCTGTAAGATGACCAATCATGCCAATAATACCCTTTTGTGCCTTGATAATGTACATGCAGTCGCGGTTAATATAATTATCCAATGATGAGGTCGCGATTTTAGCCTCAGGGAACTAATTATCGATTTCACTTCTGGTGTCAAACTTCACTATGGTTTGTACTAATGGTTAATGCAAATAATATGAATAAATGGGGGGTAATACTAAGTAAATTATATTGGTTGTAATGATTATCAGTTATTGGTTTACACATGCAAACAAGAATTATCTTATAAGTATTCAATAATAATAAAGAAGGCTTTAGGGTGTGCGACTTATAGGGTAGCAAATGCATGAATGTGTAGACACTTGCCAACTAGGATCAAACATGTAGGTAAACTGGATTCTAAGTGTTACAACTCATTCATCAATCAAGTTATAACTAGTGCATAAAATTTTTACTCAAACTCTTATTATGCACCAAAACATTCTATCCTATGCTTCAACTAGTTCTTTCTATCTCTAGAAATTACTATTAGATGACTAGGTCCAAACGATTGTTAATTTTTTTCCCTCAACTTCATCTTCTATATCTCAAGACAAATAAAGTACCTAAGTTGCATTAAAGTTTGCAATCTCTAACTTTAACCACATCATAGAAATAAGATTAAATCCACAATATTTGATCCATTAAACTAGCAAGTTTACAATAGTCATATATGCATTAACACTCTATCATCACACACCTCCAAGCCAAGATATTTATCTACTCGTAATAGAAATAGAAATGGTACAAGATATACCAAAGAAATTATTCCATTGAGTCATCTTAAATGTAACTCAAGTGAAATCTTACAATCTCACTATATGAACACTCAAAACTAAGCTTTCACTTGGAAAAGATGAATACAAGTTGATAAAATCTCAAAAGTACTTTATGAACATGGGTTCTAAGAGTACTAAAAATCTATTTATACATAGCCAAAATTGAAGCAAATATTACTATAAAAGTGCCACTGAGTCACATAAGGCGGACTAAAATGGATCGCAGACATATTCAACAATCCATCAGATTAGGAATTTCATCACTGACTGAGTCGATGATATGTGTGTTGCTTCTTTGTCACTGAGTTGGATGCCAATTTATAAGTTTTGACTAGAATGTTATGCAATAGTCTTGGTGTCGCCAAATGATTCGGCGATGCACCAAAATTCCCATACATCATTATTATATCCAGTAATATTTCTTTCTTTTATTAGAGCACTGTACGATGTTGTTCCCATCTGGAAATTCGTTGATCCATACATCGCTACAAACTATTTACTTTGGTGACATACTATTTTCCCACCCTTAACAGTTGGTTCGTTTTGATCAGTTTCCTCAAGTTTTTCTAGTTTTTGCCTTTCCTATCTTTCTGAAAGCCTTATCTACTTTGACCCTAAAATGTAAACAAACTAAGTTAAAACAAGTTTAAAGAGGCATTGAAGACGTGCATTTTTTAATTTTTTTTTAAAAATGCAGTAAAGCGATGGACATAAGCGACACTGTCCGTCGTTTTTTTTTAAATTTTTTTGAAAAAGAACCTAGAAAGGCGACAGACCAAATCGACCCAGTCTGACGCATTTTTGAAATTTTTTGTTAGAAAGCAACGGACAGAAGCGACATTTTCTATCGTTTTTATGCATTTCTTACACTAGTAGAATACATTAACTAGAACTACATAAACCAATCAACCAACACCATAAAACATTCTCACTCATCACAACACAAACCATATAATAACTAATACAACTAATATCAAATCAAACAATATACTTAACAAAAACTCAATAAATACTTAACAAAAACTTAATAAACCAATCCAAATATATAATACATGTAAATTTAACCTAACCAAAGTCCTAAAACTACACAAGTACTACGGGGTACTACCAACATAATTATCATCCTCAGTCTCTTCACTACTGGAGGATGAAGAATGTGCTCAATCAGTTATGTCACCGGCTTGAACAAAGTGATATATTTTTTTATGCAGTTGCTCAATGTTCATGGCTAACCTTGATGTTTCAGCAGCCGTTGTGCCTCGGAATGCACCAAGGCATATGTCAACTCTGTAATTTGCTATGACATCAGAGAAAACTGAGCTAATGGTAGCGGTACATGACGAGGTACCAATGCTATGTAATCCAGACTGGGGGCATTATAGATCTTTCCTAGATCTCAATCTATATAAAATCCCCTTTTGTTTCACCCATCCACTCTTTCAGTCCATATTTGAGTCGTTTTTTCGGATGTAAGCTGGATTGGCTTACCCAAGAAACTTTGAATCTGGTTAAACTCATTACCTGCCTTTGAAACTCATCCTGCAAATTAAAAAATAAGTAGAATGCATAACATATGTAACAATAGATATATGTTTGTAATTTAACTTAAATTAACTTACATATGCCGTTTGAGCCCATAGCTCAACACCCATACATCAGGGTCTGATGCAGTCTTATTCTTTCTTATATGCATTCCCCGAAAAACCTTATCTTGAGTCATTTTGTGACCTAACTCCTTCTCCTGCAAACAAAATATTATCAACGATAAACAATTTATATTTTATATTTTTATATACATTTATAAATCAAGTATTATTTTAGTATCTTACTGACTATCTTCCCAGTGCTCTTTGCACCCTTGTTGTGCAACGAGCCAACCTTTACACTGGCCCTGAATTTCTTGGCTTGTGCTGACTTTTCTAAAAATTTAGGTGTGTCCCAGTACTTGAAACACAACCTCTCAAAAATATCAGGAAGCAGCCAATCTGACGGCTCCCTAGCGTCCCTAGAAGCTTTAATCCACTTGTTCAGCGCTCCACTCACCTTTTCCTCGAAAGTCGTACTGATGATTAAATTGTACTTTCTCTGCTAAGTACAAAGTATCCAAAAAACAAATGACTGATGTTAGATGATATATGTATATATATAATTATTAAGACTAAACTTTATTAACTAATTATTCAATTATATATACCTTAAACTCATTAAACATGGATTGTCTAGTAGTATTCAAGATCTAGCTATAATAGTGTCAGGATTTAATGAAAAGCCTCTGAATGACCTCTCTCAAATATCTGTTAGCATCATCTGACAGATGCCATGAGATAAAATATAATAACAAGTACACTAAGTCACAAATATTCAATAAAAATAAAAAGAACAACAGTTTCAATTAAGTAAAGAAACTTACGTAGATCCACCGGACATAATCATCACTCTGCCAAGGTGGTCTCTATTGTTGAGTGCTAAATTAACGAAATCTGGCAAGCCCTCGGTAGCATGAGTATGATATAGTCTAGGTCTAGGTGAAAATGGTCATGGAGCTGCAGATGTAGTTATAGGTATAGGCGAAGGCGAAGGTGCATCTAAACCAGAAGGTACATCTAGAGATGCTCCACCCGGTAGCATATAATGATGAGTCAATAGAGGAGTACATATATGCGCTCCTAAATGATCAGAGTCCAAATCCTTGAGGCGCAAATTTGATAGGTGGGGGGATGAATCACCTGGGGATAATCTCGAAGGCCCTGTGGACCTAGCCCTCATATGAGCTTGGTAAGATGATGTATGAACATCTATGGTGAAACAGTGCCATATAGGACATATATAGGAGTTGAGAATCACTGAATCTTAGATGAAAGACGACCTGGAATATCATTAGGATCTCCTTTTTTTGGTTCTTAGTAGATTGTCACTTCTACTAGGAGGTCGTCGGTCACCATTACCACCTGATGACATTTGTAAACAACAACTCAACTCTAAGTAGTTTTTAATTATGGAATAAATAAATAATTATATTCTTGTTAAATACCTAATTTAATTCATCTCTAATTTTATAAATCACACTGATTAAATTTGAATGTAATATTACATCCCCATATCCTTGTCTTTTATCTCTAACATCAAATCACACTAGTTGATGTTGAAGATACCAGTTTTCATTGGCAAATGGTCTCTTCAATATCAAGAAGTGTTTTTGATTGTCAGAGATGAAAGACAGAGGCCCTAAAATGCACTACTACGTTCAAATTTGTTTATTCTAGCTGTAATATACTTAAAATTTGGCTATCTTACAATCAAATATTAGCTTTTACCTACATACTTCATGAAAACCATAATGGTTAAATATGAACGTAATACTAGATTCCCTGACCTTTGTCTTTCATCTCTAACATCAAATCACACTTATTGATGCTGAAGATACCAATTTACATTGGTAAATGGTCTCTTCAACATCAAGAAGCCCGATTTGATTGTCAAAGATGAAAGACAGAGGTCTTGAAATGCACTACTATGTTCAAATTTATTTATACTAGTTGTTTTATACTTAGAATTTGGATACCTTACAATGAAATATTAGTTTTTACTTACGTACTTTTTAAAAAACAAATTGGTTAAATTTGAATGTAATATTATATCCTTGGACCTTTGTCTCTCATCTCTAGCACCAAATCACATGTGTTGATGTGGAAGATACCAATTTACATTGGCAAATGAGCTCTTCAACTTCAAGAAGCGCGATTTGATTGTCAAAGATGAAAGACAAAGGTCTTGAAATGCACTACTATGTTCAAACTAGTTTATACTAATTGTACTACACATAAACTTTGTCTACCATCAATCCTTTCTCTCTCATATCTAAAACCATATATTGCCTAACCTTGCATTTGACTAATTTATAATGGAATATTAGTCACCATTCCCCTAAAATCTTAAGTAATAAATATTTTTTTACATTTGGCAATGTTGATATAGATTGGTGTATTTTATGCCTACTCACTGTTATCGTAGAGATATGTAGTCCTATCGAAATTTCATCTTCTTTTGAAATGGTGACACATCAACGATCCTTTTTTTCATAGTTTTCTCCTCCTGGAGCATTATACCATTTTGGATCTCTTTTTTTACTTTTCCTAGTATATTTTCATTTTGGACTCAACTTCATCTTTTCCATTATTTAGTTCTTCATATTTCCTCTCTATATCCTTCAATTGATTCTCTTTATTTATCTCTTTTATTAGTTTACTTTGTCTTAATTCATTCTCCCCCAACTTATCGATTTTTTACCGTCGCAGTTGGTACCTACAATGTTACATAGCTAAACTAACATCATAATAGAGTTAATTTGGATATGTCACATTTTAGGTATCCACTACAAAGAAAAAACTAAATTAAATAAGTTAGGAGGGAGTGTATTAGAAACAATATATAAATAATCATCCGTGAAAAATAATAAATAAGAAAAACCAATTGATGTATATGGAGAGGAAATTTGAAGAACTAATGAAAAAGATAAAGCTGAGTCCAAATCGAAGATTTATGAAGAAAGATAAAAGCAGCTCAAAAATGGTATAATTCTCTAGAAGGAGCAAACTGCAAAAAAGGCCATCAAATTGTCATCATTTCAAATACATCTCTACGATATTGGTGTGTAGGCATAAAACACACCAACCCGACTCAATATTGCTAACTGTAAATAAAGATACACCTATTGATTTTAGAGGATTAATAACTACCATTTTATTGTAACTACTATGTATGGGCTAACTTACATTTGGATAAGTACTCTACTAAGCTAACTTAAAGTTTGACTAAGTATGATAAATTTAAAGTTTATTTCTAATCAACTAACTTCAAGTTCACAAACTCAACTTCAAAAGTCCACCCTAAAATCAACTTCATATTTTCTAACTTGTATTCACCTTCAAGTTCACCAAATTCAATTAAACTCAAGTTCACAAGTTCAACCTAAATACATTAAAGTCCACAAGCTAAGTATGAGTGAACTTACATTTGGTAAAGTAATGAGTTGTATTATTTTTCCTAAATGTAAGTTCACAACTTCACCCTAAAATCAACTTCACATTTTACTAAACTTAAAGTTCATTTATAATCACCTTCAATTTTACAAAACTCAACTAAACTACTCAAGTTCACAAGTATACTCAACTTCACAAGTTTAACCTAAAAAATATTAAAATTCACAAACTAACTATAAGCTAACTTACATTTCACTAAGTATGAGTCGTATATTTTTGACTAAGTGTAAGTTTACAACTTCACCCTAAAATCAATTTCACCTTTTGCTAACTTGTAATCACCTTCAAGCTCACCATATTCAACTAAATTTAAGTTCAAAAGTATTCAACTTCACAAGTTCACCTAAAACAACATTAAAGTCTCTAAGCTAATTATGAGCTAACTTACATTTGGCTAAGCATGAGTTGTATTTTTTATGGCTAAGTGTAAGTTCACAACTTCACCCTAGAATCAACTTACATTTTCTTAAACTTAAAATCTATTTATAATTACCTTCAAATTTATAAAATTCAACTAAACTACTCAAGTTCACAAGTATACTCAACTTCACAAGTTCAACCTAAAAAAATATTAAAGTTCACAAATTAACAATGAGCTAACTTACGTTTCACCAAGTATGAGTTGTATATTTTTGGCAAGAGAAGTTAACAACTTCACCCTAAAATCAACTTCACATTTTGCTAAACTTAAATTTCATATATAACCACCTTCAAGTTTATAAAATTCAACTAAACTACTCAAGTTTACAAGTATACTCAACTTCACAAGTTCAATCTAAAAAAAACATTAAAGTTCACAAACTAACTAGTAGCTAACTTACATTTCACTAAGTATGAGTTGTATACTTTTGTCTAGGTAAGTTCACAACTTCAGGTAAAATTAACTTCACATTTTTCTAAACTTAAATTTTATTTATAGTCACCTTCAAGTTCAAAAAATTCAACTAAACTACTGAAGTTCACAAGTATACTCAACTTCACAAGTCCAACCTAAAAAACATTAAAGTGCACAAACTAATTAAGAGCTAACTTACATTTCACTTAGTATGAGCTGTATATTTTAAGTTCATAACTTCACCCTAAAATCAACTTCATATTTTGATAAACTTAAAGTTCATTTGTAATTAAATTCAAGTTTACCAAATTCAAATAACTATGAGCTAAGATGAAACTAACATTTGGCTAACAATGGATTCAATATGAATCTAAGAAAATTAAAATCAAATTCAAGTTCACAATTGAACGAAAAATCAAATCAAGTTAAAAAATTCTAACAATGTTTATAGTAATTCAAGGTTTATAAACTAACAACGTTTAGAACAATTTAACATTTGAAATAGATAAGATAAAATCGATGTATTTCAACTCATTGGAGTAAATTAGTTAGAAAAAAATTAAACAAATCCTAAGTTGAAATAAATGACATACCATCATAAGGCTTAACTAACAAACTTTCAATAATATCAAGAGGAATCAATGCTAGGAAAAGTTCAATCACGTTAAGAACTAACGAGAAATTAAATTTTAGTAGATGAAAACTTGCCTTTTGATTTTGAGGATTTGGGAGAAAAATGACAACAAATAAAACTGGGGCGGACTGCGTACAGCTCCGGCAGTTTGGTGGCGCTAGTGGAGAAGACAATGGGAGACGGTGACACTAGTAGGGGTCAACACTGGTCAGGGATCGCAGTAGTCCGGGGGTAGGGTTAATTTTTTTTAGTATTGAAAATGAGTTACATGCAAATTTTCCCCTTATTAAATTAAAAAAGTGACGGACAACATAGTTTTGTTTGTCGCTATTTTTTAAAAATATTTTTAAAAAATAACGGACAAAACCACGTTGTTTGTCGTTTTATAATTTGTTAATTATTTATTATTTGTTATATTTTAATAAGCAATGGACTGCGTGGTTTCTGTCTGTCGCTTTTATTAAAAATAAATATAAATTATGTATAAATATTTTATTGGAAATTTTTTCTTAAAAGGCAACAGAGAAAACCACGATGTCTGTCGCTTTTGTCCAAATAATAAAAAAAATAAAAAAATAAATGATGGATTACATATTTAGTCCATTGCTTTTTGGAGTGCATAGTCTGTTCCTTTTGACGGTGTCCTTTTTTGGTCCTTTTCTAATAGTGCGTCAGCCAACTTTATCACATACAAAAGAACTTCTGATCATGCCATTGTAGTCCAGGAATACATCTCCCACTTTAACAAAATAAAGGGGAAAATCCTAACATGATCCTGAAAATCGATTTCGAAAATGCTTTTTAAAGGTTGGAATGTTCCTATATTAGAGAAACCGTAATTTACTTCAACTTTCCTTCCAACCACACCCATCCTTGAATTGACTACTTTCAACCTTTCAGAGGCATAAAAAAAGGAGATCACATGTCTCTTTATCTCTTTATACTTTGTATGGAGAGACTATCTATAGAGATTGATCACCAAGTTTTTCATAAAAAGATAGTATCCCATTCGAATTAACACTGTGACCCGAAGATTTCCAATTTGTTCTTTTTTAGTATCTCAGAATTTAAACCTGGCAGACGGGCCGGGCCGGTCCGGTCAGGGTCGTCCAACTCCGGGCTGGGTCAATCTGGGCCGGGCCAATCCGGTCCATAATGATTGATCCGGACCGGCCCAAACCACGTAAACAGTGTCCGAGCCAACCCGTCGTGAATAGTGATTTCGTTTTATAAAAAATAAAA
>JBDJHY010205863.1:0-11522 GCA_039654485.1 Withania somnifera | reverse complement strand
TTCTATCTTTGGGATTCAATTAAGCCACAAACAAATAGCATTTAAGAATGTTGCTCTTCTATTTTATACTGAATTGGTGATTTCATCTTTTGATCAATATATCTTAAATTATTTTTTTTTCAAAGGAAAGATTTTTTTTCTTTGAAGTGATTGCCTTTTCAATGAAAAGAATCACTATTTATAGGTAAACAAAAAAATTAAAGAGGCATAAATTTCATCATTTGGTTCAAAAAAATGTATCTTCCAAGAACCTATAACCTAAAGAAACTAGATGTAGAATAAATATCAAAATTTATGTTCATGAATTTTGAAAATCCAAAAAATTTTACCAGATGAGTTTTATGTTTCAAAATTCATTGAAACGTTAGTCTTAACAAATCGAAGTACTAGAAATATTATATGGTAGTAATAAACATTGAAGGACAAAAAATTATAGAAGTAATACTAAGACTAATATGAAAAGATAGATAAGACAATATTTCACTACCTACTAAATTTACGCCCTAATTTATATTCGCCAAATCTATTTTTTTTATCTTGAGTTCTAAGGATTATATATCGTTTATATGCATTTCATTCCCTTTAGGACCGTATAAGTGCTTCATTAATTTATTAAATACAATAATAATACATTTAATATAATCTAATAAACGAAATTTGAAATCATTATTATAAAAAATAATAAATTGGTATGCCAAAAGTATTTAAAAGGTTCATATGTACCTCAAAATGCTCATCAACCACACCGTACTTCAAGTGCGTTGCACCTAATTTTTTGAGAGTGGAATCCCTCACCACAACCTTTCCGGCTTTTCTAAGTTGAACTGCCGCTTCACAAGTCTGCCATAAAACAAATTAATAAAATTGTCACTATGGAACATGACCAAGGCTATTATCATATCATAACAAGTTTGATATTTTGATTTTCTGTAGCAGGTATATATGCTTTATTTTTCAGGTTATTAATATTTAATTTTTTTAACGGATAATACTTCCTGGTTAAAATTAAAGAGTTTTGTCAAATTGAGAAAGAAAATTCTTGTTAAACAAATTAAAAATAAAAGTAAGTTAGATAAATCTAAACTGAGAAAGTAATAATGGCAATTATTTCTTCTGTTTCATATTATTTGTGCCCAATTTACAAAATTAAAATAAAATCAATTATATTTTTTGCCTTTCGCTTATAATTTTTTCTGTTGAAAGTGTAAATATTGGAAAGTTCTAAAACAGTTCCTCCAATATTATTAATCTTGATATAAATGAATAAATCAAGTAAATATAGAGTGTACGCCATATTAAAAAGAGCTAAAAAGTAAATCTTGTTATTGGTATGATTTTTTAAGAGGATGAAGTAACAATTACCATGACAAGGACAGACTTAGCATGGGTCTTGAGCTTAGGATTTTGGTCCAATGGCACATTTGAATCTTTGAGGAAAGAGAACATCTTTTTAGCTGATGGTGCTATCTCAAATATCTTGAGAAAGAATTTGAGACCCCATTCACCAGCACTCTTCTTCATAGACTCCCATGATTTGACTACCAAAGCTTCTTCTTCTTCTGTAAAGCTACTCATGATGATGATCAAACTTTAGAATAAAAATGAGTATGTGTAGTGGAATTAACTTAAATGGTTACTGCTGAAAGTTAACATTTGTGTGTGTGTATATATATATATACTAGCGAGTAGGGGTTTAGCCTTTGATGGGGAGGAAGAGGCATTTCTTGTGGGTTGCCACATATTATAATAAATAAAGTTTGAACAAGTTGAAAACAAAAAAAAAAATTCAAAATTGAAAGCCTAGCCACTCTTGAATAAAAACCAAGGCTTCTCTCTATGGCAACTGGAACATGGTTTCCCTTTTCTTTTTTTGGCTCTTTGAGTCATCACCAAATTAAATCCCTTTTCCCTTCCATATTAATTGTTGAGATTATTAAAAATATTCATCTTAATTTACTTATTATTTTATAAAATTAAAGATTAAATTAATTATATATATTAAATATTCTTAATAAAAGATTAGTTTAGTCATGTTATTATCTGGAGATATAAACTATGTACTTTTTATTTATAGTATTTTATGAGATGTGCATAAAGAAAATGTGACGATTGATATGGGATTATTCTGAAAGAAAATAATAAATATTTACTCATCCGCCCATGTTTGACTAGATATACCTGTTAAAAAAACTATTATCTCTCTCATAATTACTATAACTGCATCGGTCAAGAAAGTATCGAGTTCAATTTTTAATTTTTAGCAGTGATGACGTATCTGATTACCTAGCGCAGATCTCGATTAATACTATTATTTTATCCGGTATTCTTTTTTATCTATTAATACTAGATATAAAAGTCTGTTCGGCTCAAATATATATTATTTTATTTTAAATAAAATAATAAATTTTGGCTTTAAATTAAGATTTTTATGGCTATAATTATCTAATTATATTTTATAGCCATATATATTTATATTTCAACACACATATATAAATATTTCTTATCATAAAAATATAAATTGCATTTATATATGTATATCGAGATTCATTATATTTGTATGTCGATGTCATATAATATAAATTGTAATTGTATATTTATATCGAAATATAAATATAACGGTAAATTTATACAAAATGAAATTTGTATATGTATGCTGAAATACAAATGTTGTTGTGAAGTTAGTCATGAATTTGTACATGGCTAAAAGATGAATTATTGGTAAACAGTGCTATAGTAGCTACAGATAGACTCCGAACGCCGAAAACCATCTTCTACCACAGAACTCTCGAATTAAGCACGAACCTACTGCACCACAAAGATGCATAAGTGTAGTATGAGTATCAAATAGCCGAAGCAATAGATACTCCATTGGCATCATAGGCCAACTAGGCGCATATAAGAAAGAAAATCAGTAAATAATATATATATATATATATATACACACACACAAAGAGATAAGACTAGCTACAGATAAATTAGAAATAAAAAGGAATATAAATAAAAGAGTTAGCTAACAACAATAATAGGAGAACCCAGATAAAATAATAAAGACATACATGAGTCTTTGCAACAATAAAAAAGAGTAAGGAAAAATAAAGAAGAGCGGTGTACCAATAAACTCAACAAAAGACAAAGTGTAAAAAAATAACTAGATGAACCATACACAAATAGAGCTCACTAGGTAAGGTTAGTCCATAATAATTACCAACGATCACTAGAAGTAAAGAAAGGATGAAATAACAATTAATAAATACAAATAAAATCTTATTGAACCCCAATAAGCAAGGAACGTACAAATCAAGTAAAGCTCACTCACTAGCCCCCATAAGACCAGAAAGTTCATCCAAGAAAACATGCGCGGAAAGTATTATATGCACCCCCTTCCGGCTTTATGGCTCGCGAAGGCGGGCCCCAAGAGAGTCCTCGCTAAAAATCCCTCCCACCAGCTACAACCCGAATTGGCAGGGCCCATGGAGGCCTCACCTTATACACTCAAATCAGAATCTCAGAATCAATATATCATAACGAGTAGTATCTCTAAAGTCTCAATGTATGTGCTTGATCGTCACCGGGTCTAAAATTAATCAAAATCTCAATATTTGTGCCAGATTTGTTCTGGTCTAAAATTAGAAACGACTAATACTCAACATCCAACATCGGTCCAAAACTATAAATGTTATCAAGATCATCGTAACCAACGCTAGGTTTAAGGCCTGGAGTAAAGAGAGTAGAAAATAAAAGTATCGGGTGCCCAATCGACAATCGAGTCAAACAAGTTAAGAAAATCATTAATTGACTTTGTTTGTTAACTTTTGTAAGCCAATTCACAATGAAATTAACCAGTAATACCAAAACTTTTGTCATCAACTTTCATTTATTGCAAATCTTATAGTGGTGCTAGTCATCAATTTCGAAAACGAGCCTTCAAGGCCATGCAAGATTTTAATATCAGCGATACTTAGCCCTCGACCATCAAATAGTAGAAACCAATGCATAAAAACTCATGTTTTATGATGATGTTGTGCACAACCATAATCAACAAGTATACAATCATCTCGTCGGCCCTGCACAGACTTGAGAACCTTTGCAATACAAAATAACTAAACGTCGATGTTTAGGTTCACGAATATTTTCAATATCCCTCAATCTATTTTTCAAAGTCAATACAAAGCCAACTCAAGGTTACAAGGGTAAACTATAATAATAATACAATGCCAAAGCCAAAAGCAAAAAATCGGACTAAAGAAGCGGACAAGGGTCAAGGAACCAATCCTAAAAACTCAACCCAAGGTTGCTAAATACTATAATTATCTCGACTATAAATCCAATCTAAGATCGATAAGTAATAGCCTACCTAACAAAATATTGGACTTGGAACAACATATGTATAAAATACTTCGTAACTCTAGGTATGACGATAGAAAAATTTTTCCAAATGAATTACCTAACTTTATGAGAGTTTGGGAAGATTTACCATGATTAGTTTGAGTAGAGCTTTGAAAAGGGGAAAAAAAGGTTTATTGTGAGTCATGTGTTGAGTGGCACCACTTTCTAGTATCTAGGAGTTTCTGTCAATGTTAATAAGACATGCATAAGAGTTGAATTTTTTTAAAATACCTGCATAACTCATGTTGGCAGTAGCTTCAGGAGTAATACCATTTTGTTGGGAAGTTTTGAGTTGCTGAGAAGTTTTAGTAATTGTCCACATCCTCTTGCTCGCGGACCTCAATTCTACACCAGTATTTTCCATTATCTTCTCTTGACTTATCTCAAAAGCGCTATTGACTAGCAATTTCCTGAAACTTTTTCTGCTTTGTAAACTTAAAATAAGCAGGAAACTCATGAATCCTATAACAATTTTCAACAAAGTATCCTGTTTTCTAACAATAGCCATATATCATCTTATTTTTCTTAATATCGAAATCAGTTTTTGTCCCTTGTATTCATTGTATCTTCTCCCACCTGACTGATTAAAAATAAGAAAAGAAACTGATTCACCAGCATCGATTGGTGCAATATGAATTTTCCTTTGTTTTTCATCTTGTATCACAAGTGAATAAGCCTGTCCAATAAAAGATAAAGAAGGAGACAAAATAATATTGCTCCTAACTCCCAACAGATTTTGACCAAGAACCCTATAGATGACCAAAGCAGCAAGGATAATGAGAAACAACTTCCTCTAAACCACAATCATGCCAACAATGAAGAATCTAATCAAGACTAATGTGATACTGGAAGCATAACAAAGAGTCCTCAGGGCCTGAGATCAACGATCAGGCAGACATCAAAATAAGGACCATGAAGAACAAGCCAAGGAGACTAATAATGAAGGAACTAAAAATATTCAACCTACCACCACCATATTGACTTAGATGGTAATTCTAATTCCAGCAAGACCACTCTCTTATCTCAGAAGGACAATGGGGACACAAGCAATTTTGACACTTAGCCTCCTATGAGCAGTAACATGGTTTTTGGTACTATTACTCGTAGGGAAGGGGGAAATATCTCTGACCCCATTGTAAATTAAGAAAGGAACAAGGATACTCCACCCTTTGAATCCCCGAGCAACTTTCAGATGAAAGAGAGAACTCTGAACACGGCATTTTTTTATCTAACTCCTCTGGATTTTACTCTATCAATTGATATTCATGGAGAGAATCAGAATGTGAGTGTTGTTAGAGAAATCACCACTCATCCTGAAGAGGAGGCTGGTGATTATAAAAGTGATCATATTTCTGAAACTAACTCAGAAGAGAGTGCTGAAATACAGTTTAGTTCAATATAAATCCTGTGCTTCTGTAATGTTGACAATGGCTCACAATTAGAAACAGGAAGAGCAGCCAATTCTGCTAGCAAAAGAGTTGGTCTAACAGCGTATGTAGACTGCTGTTCAGCTTGATTACCAAGCTAAAATCTTATCTTGATCTTTAACTCTCAAACTTATTAAGATGACACTGTACTCCCAAGCAACATACCCCGCATTATAGTATCATTAGGAAATGAGAGAGACAAGTCAAAACCTTTAAAAATTAAAACATATAAGAAGATTCCTTATATAGGATCTTACGCTACACATAATAAGGAACTTTCCTAGTAAACCTAGACTAGTATAATGAACTTAGAAACATGAGTTATCCGGATAAAGTGTAACTTTTTTATTAGATAGCAGTTGTTGACCTTCCACTATTATAGGAAATCTTAATCTGAAACAAAAGAAAAACATTGCAACTTAATAATAGCACTTTAATCCTAGTTACTTCAGGAGAAAAGATCAAAACCTAAAAGGAAATAAAATAGCTTTCATGTTTCCAGATTGTGAAAAGCAGAAAGGGAGAAGAGGGGCTGGGACCCGAAGAATCTTACAATGTCGATTCAACTTTAATGGGCACTCCACAATGGCTGTCTTACGTCAGCACACAGTCCAGATCTTGACGTACACTTTTATAGCATCGTCTCAGTGACTCTGGCAACCTACAGCAGCATAGCAATAAGAGGGTTATTGCTCTCCATATCTGCATATGCAACACACACATAAACACATAAAGCAAATCACAAAAATAAATTACCGAATATTAATGAAAAAGCTACTGAAGTAACCTAAATCAAATTACCAGAAACAATGGCAATTTGAGATAATTTAATAAATTGAAAAAGAGAGGAAAAGAGAGATTTTGAGCTGTGAATGAACAGAGAAGCTTCAGAGCCTAGCTTCAAAGTTTTGTGTTTCCTCTTATCTGCCATAGTTGAAGTGTTACAGTGCATCGTCAGAGGATTTTTGTAGCGTAACAAGTCAACTTAATGTAAGAACTCAATGAGTTATAAACTTACTCGTTCTCTTGCAGTTGAATTAAACTTTTGAAGCTTGCCTGCTTTGGGATCCATATGACCAGGAGGTCTTCCGATCAGTGTTCAGGAAAGCGTGAAGCCGAAAAATGCGACAAGGCGTTTCTTCACTTAAAGCGTGAAGCAAATTGAAAAGCTACAAGATAGATATCACAAAATCCTCCAGACGATACGAAAAACAAAATCAGAGTTACTTATTAGTCACATACGGTTGAAATAATGCTGCTTTTTTTTGCTCCTTTCTTTGCTCAACATACTTTCTCAATATCTGGGAGCATCAATATAAGTATCAATAACATGCGGCGGAAAATTCTGCCATTAAATGTATTGTCAAACAAAATACGAGTTTGGTCTTATAGGTGTCACTGGCTCTTCTACCATATTTCGGAACATTTTTAATCATTGTTGTTAAGACATATGGAGAAAACAGATACGTGTTTAAGGAGAAAACATAGAGAACTAAAAAAAAACATAGCTAAACTGGAAAAAAAAACAGAATTACTACATAAAGAAGAACAAAGTTGAAAAAATATGTAGTAGAAGTGCAGAGCTGAAAAAGAAACATAGCAAAACTGAAAGTAGAGAAGAGGAAGAAGAGGAAAGAAGAAGGAAAAGAGCCCTAGCAGAGCAGAAGTTGCGAAGGAGTAGAAGTCACAACTAAATAGAAGCCACGAAATAGGAATTTTTACTAAAATAAGACTCTTATTCTCCTTTAGAAATGACCTTCTAAAATCTTATCAACATGAAGCAGCGCTTCTGGTCCATCTAGCCTCCAAAGCTATAGCGCTTCAACCCTTGAAGCGTCCGCTTCTCTAGGTGAAGCGGGCTGGCCTCGCATCGCCTCCCTTGACCGCGTAAGCGGTGAAGTGAGTGCTTTCCTGAACATTGCTTCCAAATACCTAGCAAGAGCTTGAAATCAACTCAAAACGTGAAGGTAAGTTCATTAAGTAAAGAACTTGCTTTAAACAGAGAACTTACATGTGTGTTTTCAACAACACCACCGTACTTGTTAGCAGCTTCAATATCAACATTGTTGTATCCTCACCTGAAAGGATGGCTTCCGCACTAGCTTGTAACTTTCATTTCTATTAACTTTCAAGAAGAGAAAGGGCAGCCTAGTGCACTAAGCTCCCGCTATGCGCAGGGTTCAGGGAAGGGCTCAACCATAATGGTCTATTGAAGGCAGCCTTACCTTGCATTTCTGCCAGAGGTTGTTTCCAAGGCTAACCACTGACCACCTAGTCACATGGAAACAACTTTACCGGTTACTCCAAGGCTCCCTTTCAACTTTCAAGAAGAGAATTTCAACTAAATCCTTTGCTGTTTACGAACTCTCACATGCAACAATAAAACAAAGTGGCTGTAAGGGTCATTTAATTGTCTTATGTTCTTTGATGCTACTGTGACATGAATGCTCTGCAGCTGTTGGATGAATATCTTCGTGAAATCTCTGGATTTAAGGAAACGGAAGATCTTTCGAGTGATATATCACTTGATAGCCCTTTTACATCTGATATATCAAACTACAAACAATCTTGTTGGCTACATCTTATGGGCCAAATAATTGTGCAGCAAATAGTGATGGAGCTGAAAAGCTGTCAGGAATTGAGCAGTGGTTGGAAGCACTAGTTAGGCATATGCCTCATCATTCTTCTCCAATGGTTAGTCGGTCGATACGTTTTCGATTTTCTCTTGGTTTTATTACTTGTACCATATAACAAGAAGTTAGTGCAATAGAGAAAACAAGAAATAAGATTCACATTTAAAACATTTACTTAAATTGTCGGGGTCGCCAAAGCATTGAGAGATGGAAGGAATGATCTGTCTAACCGCAATGCTTGTCTGGCCTCTCCAGCCAAATTGAGAAATTCATCCTTCGTTCTATTTTTTTTCTGTGCTGCAGCAGTAGTATCTGAAGTGCGTGTACTGTCTACTTAAGTGTTTATAGAATTCATGTATAGTAAGTTACCTAATTCAAAACAAAAGAATAGGTTCTAGACAACAATTGTATCACGATTTTTAACATTCAAGCTACTGATTCTTAGTATTGTTTCCTTGTTACTGGAGAACCTGATAAAAGATGCTAGGTAACTGTATGATTTGGAGCTGTGGATTTTCAGAATGGTAGTGGAAGGGTCTTGTTTGCTGCTCTCATAGGGATGTATATACATATTTTTCCCACAATGACAGCTCCCAAAGTTGAGCATGCCTAAAATGGTAGGCCAATATGTTTCACCCTCAAGTATTCAGTTTAAACTTTTAATGAGACAGTCCACACCAAAGCAAATTAGCATTAGATTAGAAAGTGGTCTCAGTTTTAATCATCAACGTAATACATCTCTGCATAATATTTCAAATACTTGGCTCAAGAAAATTATCAACCTGCCTATGAGGATGCTGATTGCATACTGAAAATCTGTAGATCTTTGTGTGTCTACTCTCTTAACACGTAAGGTTTTACTTGAGGTGCTTCACAAACTTTAATTTGGTAAAATAGTAAGCAGGAACTCTTAGCTTTTTACTACTGGAAACTGATTGCAACGAGTTCTTATAAAAAATGAGCATTTGCATTCTTCGTTTAAGTAGGATACTAAAATGAGCATTTGCATTCCTCGTTAAACTGAAACTGCATTTGATATCAAGCAGAGTAGAAGGTAAAAGAAATAGTAACTCACACACAATATCTAAACTTCTTACCATTCCTTCTAGCCTATGAAAACTACACAACCTTCACAAGTGACGACAAAGAGCATCAATGTTTAATCAGAAATTATGCACACCAAATCTGAGGTAAGTATTAGAGAACAATCATAGGAAAGAGAAACTTAAGGTGTCATACCTGGTAGTCGGGTTTTACATCCCTAACTGAAAAAACTGCCAAAGTAACCTAAATTGAATGACAATATTGAATCCAGGATTCAATTTTCACATTGATATAGCATAATATAGATCAGCAAAGTAATCCAAATTGGCACAATAATGTTACCGTAGAGCACAATAGTGATTTTGACTTCTAGATATCTGCATTTTCCTATTCAGTAGAATTATTAAGCATAAGAACATGCACAAGAAAAAAAGTACAAAAATTAGAAAAGCCATTGCAAGCATTTGTAGGCAAGTCTTCTTTGTTAATCACATCCTGCCGACTGAAATTTTTCAGTTTTCTAGAAGATTCAATTGCTCTTAAAGGCGCTACAAAACTAATTTTTAAGTCGGTTCCAGAAATACTGAAGCCAAGGGATTTACCTCTTTAATTACATGCCGGTAGCTTTGATAACCCTAACTTTCCTGATGATGGCTCCGGAAAATCAAATTCCGGCAAAGTCCGATAAATTGGTGAACATTTTCAAATTGCAACCATTTTTTAATTGCAATGAGCAAATTATCATTTCTTCACAATATACAAGATTTTACAGATTTTGAGATAACTGAAAAAATAAAAAACGAGAGAAAAGAGAGAATCTTCAGTTTCTAGCTCCAAAGTTTCACGTTTCTCCCTTAGAATGAGGTGTTAAGGTGCGTCGGCTAAGAGGATTTGTAAGACAGATTAGGGTTTGGCTGGGTCCAGAGGGAAAAAATGGGAGAAGAAACATTAGTCAAATGAGATGGAAATGATGAAAAAAAAAAAGACCGGCCAAAATTGAAGTTCCCCTGGAAGTGATTTGTGGATGATAAAATTTAATCAATTTGCAGGGGTTGTTCTAAATCTCTGTACTAAACCCCCTGCTTTTAAGTTTTTTTTTTTTTTTTTTTTGTAGAGAATTAAGCACAATTTGGACAAACTAACACAGTTTATTACATAACAAAGTAGCTGCAAAGTACAAATCTGAAAGACCAGGAACCTGTACAAAGTAAGACTTTCAACAATCCCATCAAAAACTAGGACTTGACACTAGAAAACCAACCTAGGTTTTTTCCATGGCAACCAAGATGGACTAGTTACCATAATCAAGCCCCTGATTAACAGACACCATGATACAGAACTTGCGCAATTCAGCTACAGACTAAGACACGAAGTAAAACCTTTTTAACAACAATACCAACGAAACAACTTCTTAACACGAAACTACATACAAAAACTATAAGACTGTTTGATTCTGATGTGTAGTACCAAGGCAAATGCATGATATCCATACAAGTTTAAGAGAGCATTATTGGTTCAACCCCAACCACCCCCAGTGTTTGCCAAAGACAGGAACAGGAGCACCACTAGTGAAAATTTTAACACCAGGACTTAGGTAAATGTATTCTCAGGATACCATGGCTGTGTAAGAGGCAACCTCCAAGTGAAACCGGAGACTGAAGGATTTGGAACAGGCTTTACATAGATAAAACCTGCAAAAAACTGATGGAAAAAGTTGTTTGTCGTAACCTCCTGAAAAACAACCAAGCCACTGGAGCAGCACAAGGCCGTTAGCGGGCCAAAAACCACAATCATGTATGCTTCTGTCCTGCCAAACTTAATGAACCAAACAATACTACTCTTCATCCGAACACCTTTGGATGCATAGCCTTGTGCCCCAATTGGCTTCTAAGAGAGGATATCACATCTCCACAAATCCTCAACAAGAAGCTCAACTCTGCTGCTACTGATGGCGTTGCAGTGCTGAAGATTTAGACCAACTAAGCTCTCACCCAACGTTTTAAGAGATGGAATGCTCTTGTTTGTTACCATG
>JBDJHY010205852.1:0-11522 GCA_039654485.1 Withania somnifera | reverse complement strand
TAGGGCATTAATGGTGGATAAAAATCTCTAATTTACATGAAATTCAATAGATGAAATTTATACCGAAGGTGAGGATGACGTATGAGATCTTCAAGGAACTTTTCTATGGATTTTGGGGAAGTTTCCAATATAAATCATACAAAAATAGAGAGAAAATGAGAAAGTTTGATAAAATAATACCTAAAAATGGGATGAAAACCAAAGAAATAACCCCTTAAGTACTGATTTATCGGACAAAAGTGGTAATAAATTGGCACCCCTGGTAATTTACAGGCATCGATTTATCGACTTAATCAATTTATTGGCAAGCTATCTAATTTATCGGCTCCTACCGATAAATTGACACTTTTATCGATAAATCGGTCAAGCCCTGCACCAGTAAGAGAACAATTTTCTAAAAATTTAATCTAGGATTTAGAAATGAAATAAAATCCAATTTTGGCAAACCAAATATATATCTTATGTAAAAACCACATTATGTACTCAATGGAATTGACGAAATCGACATCGGAGGTTATTTGAGTGAAAATGACCCCCAACCAAGACTTAGTGAAAACGAGTAACTTTCCAACTTTCCACAACCAACTCAAATTGAGCACGGATACCTTGGGAAGAGTATCAAGGGTCAAACTAGCCTAAAATTACCATTTCAATGCAGATGGAAGAGTCAAAATTCTGATTCTACACTCAAAAAAAAAACCACCCAAGCTTAAAATTATGCCTTTAACTTAACTGAAATCCAACAATAAGCATAAATTGAAGCAGACACTCCAAACCACAAACTTGAGGTCAATATTGACTTTGTTTGGCATTCCAAAGCTAATAGAACTATTGAAATTTAATTTTGTGCTCGTCTTGAAGGAAAGTTGATATTGGTCAATGTGTGTTCATTTTTAGGCTCTAAAACAAGAAATATGAGTTTTTACTCAACCAAGTTACAAGGGAACCAAACTACTAGTCCCAGCAAATCATAAATGACTTGGGGCAGCTACTAAAACACTCTAGAATGTCAAACATCGCATATTTCCCATAAATGACCATAAGGGTCATTATAATGGAATGCATCCAGTTAACTCTTATGGATGACGGTAGGCCTTCGACCGAGAAGCTTGGCATACAGCTTAAGGATAGTCTTCAGTTGGCATGATACGTCTAAATTACTCCTATAAAAGAAGCATAATCATTCATTGTCATATTTAGAACCCAACAAGGTTGGGGACGAATCCCAAAGGGAATATGGTCTCAAATTCAAGTCCAATGAGGATCTTTAATAAAGTAGTCAATTTTTTCTAAATGATATAAAAGTAAATAAGAGGGTTTGCTTATTTAGAATAGTAACATATTAGAATTAAGATTAGAGATCAATTCACGTATTTGGTAATGGATTTCATGTAATGAGAAAAACTTAGGATTATGTTCACCATTGTATCAACAAATCATTGGATTATCACCGTTAATGGTCTTCCAATCTTTCATATATGTATAGCTATCACTAGATATGTGTTCATCGAAGTGTTTTTCAACCTATTCCTGGATAAACATATTTTACACCTTCTTAGAATGTAAAAGATTGATATTTTGATACTGATAACTTCAAGATAATTATCCTTGTTACAACGATAATATTTAGGCAAGGGTTAATGCCCCGAATTTCTTTTCGTAATATCAACTCCTAGGTTTTATCATATTGCTCATACTAACTAAACTTAGGCATGTTATTTTGTTTACAACCACCAAAAATTAGTTAACTTATACAGATTATGTGTTAATACCCTTATCAAGATGCAAGAACTATGTTATATTCATAACCTTAAATGTGTTTCACCTATGGATCCAACAGCCCTAGAGTAGGGGGTTTATCCATTCATAGTTGTAATTACATAATAATATAGAGAGTGTTTAATAGAAATCATGCCAATAGAAAATTCTCTTCAAAAATGATGATCTATTATAATCGGTGATCGACAAAACTCTCACACTTGGAATTTTGTAGTAGAGAGAATCGAGCATAAAAAAATCTCTCTAGAATAATAGTCAAAGATGTCCAATAATGAATAATGAATAATAATATCTCAAAATAATCTAATTCAGCTATTTATAGTACAATCGTACAAGTTTAATATTTGAAACCTAGAAATGATTTTCACTAAGATTTGGGCAACTCTTTGGACATATCGTATGAGATCAGATGGTTCCCCTATCCTTCCATCTATTGTAGCTCTTAAATATTGAACTTTGTCTTAGATGGTACCATGTTGGACGAGCCATCCAAGGTTGGACTATTCGTGCATTCTTCTATTTGTTCTTTTTTTTTTTTATTCATGAAGATTTAGATGGTAGATTTGGATGATTCATCAAAGACTAGATGAACCATCCATTTTTTGATGAAAATAGCCTTCTTAAACAATTTAGATTCCCCTAGATGGAAAAACTTAGGCTAACTATCCAGGGCTCGATGAGTCGTCTAATCTATCATCAAAACTCAGCTTTCTCTGTGATTTTCTCCATAGTTCCTAACTAAAACTTAACCTTGTACAAATATCTAGAACACATCAAACCACACAAGTTACTCAAGAATATGTACTTATTCATAACTTTAAGTGAAATATGTGATTTCAAAGGCTGTGACCATCAACTCCCTCAACCTATAATGTTATCTTTTCCTTAAGAAACAACACAACTAAACACTTAAATCACCCATAACAGAATTAAATTCTTAAAACTCGATCATTCGACAATATATCATATAGGTTAACTTCTTTTGTTTATTCATTGCAAATTTGAGTAATAAAATGAACAACCTCTGAAAAGGCTTGTATGAACAAAATGTACTGTAGAACAAAATATTTCTAACTTTGAGGGTGTATTAAGAGCTCTGTAGAATGTCTCTTTAAGAGAGTGATCTCCCAACCCATGAGTGGGACATTGCTTGATATTTTTTTAAATCTCAACCACACCTCATATAGAGATCCATCATTCTTTTGCCTGAAGTTGGTGGCTTCTTCCCAGAGCACTAGCATCTTTGAAGAAGGAAAGAACCTTTCTAGCAAAGCCTCTCTTAGCTCACTCTAGTTAGATATTGATTCTTGTGACAGGTTATCCAACCACATAGTGAAAGATGTCCAATAAAGAATAATAATAGCTCAAAATAACCTAATTCAGCTATTTATAGAACAGGCATACAAGTTTAATATTTGAAACTTGGAAATAATTTCTGCTTAGATTCGGGGGATCTTTGGAAGAATCGTATGACATCATATGGTTCGCCTATCCTTCCGTTTGTTGCAACTCTTAAACATTGAACTTTGTCTTAGATGGTACCATATTGGACGAGCCATCCAAGGTTGGGCTGTTCAAGCATTTTTTTATTTGTTCCTTCCTTCTATTCATTAAGCTTTAGATGGTAGCTTTGGATGATTCATCCATGACTATATGAACCATCCATTTTGGATTAAAGTAGCTTTATTAAACAATTTAGGTTCCCCTAGACAAAACAACTTGGGTAAACTATTCAGGGATAGACGAGCCATCCAATCTAACTTCAAAACTCAGCTTACTTTTGTGATTTTCTCCAATGTTCCTGACTCAAACATTACCCTGTACAAAAATAAAAAACACATGAAATCAAAAAAAAGTTACTCAAGAACATGAAGTTACTCATAGTTTTAAGTGACATATGTGATATCAAATGCCATTACATCAACCAATGGGGGTAACAATACCGATTCATCCTTCTTAGACCCAGTGATGACTGTGGTACCTACTCCAGATCCAACACTAGTTCTATCACCCACTCCAAATGTCTTTGCTTTTCTTTGGTAGCTACTTAGTGGATTTAGAGGTCCACCGACAGACAAGGCCCGGACATCTGCCCAGGTGAAAGCCTTGAGGGCATCCGGTCCAGTAGCGTAACCTACTTCTATTGTTCCTCATCTAGTTCATACAATAGTAACCCCTATCTCTATTGAGGTGCTACCCATTCTAGTTGTTTCTTCTATCATTGCACCATTGACAACTATGATAAAGCATTAGAAAATCTCCTAATTAGGTTCCTCCAATTGGATCTCTTGAGGTTTACTAATGTTTTGTGGGGGAGTGCTCAAAAGTTCTTGGCTTAATGTGATGAGAGGTTGAGGAACCTCGATATCTTAGAGTCTCATAGAATCTCCTCTATCACCTTTTAAATACATAGTATTGCAAAGTGGTAGTAGAGGTCGTTAATGACTTATGGACTAGTGAGAATATCCAAGTTGACCTGGACAATGTTTTATGAGGTGGTTACGAGGAAGTTTATGTCCCAGGCTTAGTGGGAAAGGTTGAACGAGGAGTTTAGACATATAGTGCAAGGCTCGATGTTAGTTGCCAAGTATGAGGCTAGGTTTAATTAGTTAAAAGTATATAGGGTTGAGTTTATGCCGATAGAGATAGAGAGAGTTTGTAGGTTTGACTATGGTTTGAGGGATGGAATTTGGGAGTTAGTGACATTATTTGTTTCTGATGGAAATTTCTTTTAGAAAGTGGTCGACCATGCTAAGTCTATGGAGTCTCTCTTTCATGAGTTGCATCAGTGTAATAAGAAGAGGTAGAGGAAAGAAGTTAGTTATAGTGGGTCCCATTTATACGGCCAAGGTTATTCCTAGCAGCAGCCTTTTAAGGGCCAGTTTAGCAGGCTGGTACAAATGTCTCTTCATGTTTCTGTGCCAGTGCCTCAGGGTTTCAGTGCACCATATTTGGGAAATCTTTATGGGGTTCTTGTTCCTGTGGTGTCCAGTCGATATTTGGTCATAGTTCTCTATAGAGTACCATTGAGGTTGTGTATTGAATGTAGGATTGTCGGCTACTATGTTAGTAACTTCCCTCTGAGGGATATGCTTCAGACAACACTTCAGCCTATTTATCCATTGAGATAAGTGCCGCCATTTTCTTGAGGTAGTCTAAAGGGTAGTGGTTCTAGTGGTGGAGGAAGATGTGTTAGGGGTGGAGGTTGTGGTCGGTTAGGCAGTAGGCACCATACATATGCTGTGCCTGGTAGGCTAGAGGTGAAGGCTTGAGATACTGTGATTACAAACTTGATTTTTGCTTGCTCTTATGTGTCATCCTACTTTACACCTAGCTTGGGGTTAGCTAGTGATCTTTTATCTACGTCTATATATATTTCTACCCCGTAGGAGACTTTTTAGTAGTGCATCGTGTATTAAGGTCCTATTTTATTTTTGATAGTAGATTTGATACTTGGGATGATCTACTATTTCTAGATATGGTAGATCTTGATATTATACTAGGCATGGTCTACTTATCTCCTCACTGTGCTGTTTTGGAGTTATATGCCAATGTCGTTACCTTAGTCGTGCCTTGTGTAACCCTAGTGATGTTGTAGGGATCTATTTTCCATGCATTATTGGTAATGAGGGGATGTCGGCTTATTTATCTTAAGTTTATTATTTTTGAGCTTACACTTCCACTCCCGAGTCTGTGCCTATTATTTCAGAGATGTGATCTCGATCGATCTACCTAGACTCCACCAGAGTGAGTCATTGACTTTTCTATTGATCTAGGACTGGTCTCCAAGACTATTTCAATTACTCCTTACCATATGTCTCCTATAAATTGAGAGAAGCTAAAGGTTTAGCTTCAGGATCTACGAGATAGGGGTTTATTTGTATAGGTGTTTCTCCTTTGGGTGCTCTGGTTCTATTTGTTACGAAGAAAGATGGGTTGATGCAAAATGTTTAGATTATCACTATCTTAATAAGGTAACAATTAATAAAAGTTATCCGATCTTGAGGATTAATGATTTGTTCAACCAACTTCAGGGAGCAATAATGTTTTTTAAGATTAGCTTGAGCATAGGATACCATCAGCTAAGGATTCGGGCAGAGAAGATCCTGAAAACAGCATTCAATACTCGATATGCACACTATGAGTTCTTGTTCATGTCTTTGGACTGAACAATGCCCCAACATCTTTCATGTACTTGATGTACAAGGTGCTTAATCCTTATTTAGTTTTATTTATTATCGTGTTTATCGATGATGTTTTGGTATACTCACGGAGTAAAGTAGAGCATGAGTAGTATTTGAGTCTCGTACTCAAGAATTTGATAGAGCTTCGACTTTATGGCAAGTTATGTTAGTGAGAGTTTTTGTTTGATTCTATATTAGTCATAGAACACATTATGTCTAAGGATGTAATTATGTTTGATGAACAAAGATTTAGGTAATATGTGATTAGACGAGACTGACATCTCCTTCAAAGGTTCTGAGAGTTTTTAGGTTAGAAAATTAGCATAGACGGTTTACTGAGGGTTTTTTTTTCAATAAATGCACCATTTACTAGACTAACTAGGAAGGATATTCCTTTGCAGTAGTCTAAGGAGCATGGCGTGAGTTTTCTTTGATTTAAGGATTTGTTGACTGCAGCTCCAGTTTTTGAATTTTTTAATTGATAGCAGATCTTCTTTGTATATTGTGATGCTTTTGGTATTGGCATAGGGTGAGTTCTAATGCATCAAAATAGGGTTATTTCATATTTATTAAGGCACGTGAAGGTTCATGAGTGTAACTACCCCACTTATGACTTGGAGTTGGAAAAGATGGATTGAGCTGCTGAAGTACTACAATATTAATATGTATACTATCTGGGAAAGTTAAATGTGGTAGCGGATGCGTTGAGCTGAAATCCAATCAGTTTGGATAGCTTAGCATTCTTATTAGTCGTGGAGAGTCCGTTGGCCTTAGACATCCAGTCCTTTGCTAAATGATTTGTTAGATTGGCTTTAAAAGACTTCAGGACGGTTTTGTCTTATGTTGAGGCTCAGTGTGATCTACTTAATCATCTTCAGTGATGCCAATATAAAGATTAACATTTGTGTATTATTTATGATCAGGTGCTAGATGGAGAGGCTGACAAGACTTCTATTGATTCAAATAGGGGTTTTTTGTATTATGGTTGGGTTTATGTACCCCAACTTATTAATTTGATCTAGTTTATGTTGTGTAAGGCTCACATCTCCATATATTCTATTCACCTGGGTGTAGCTAAGATATACTGTGACCTGCGTCAGTTTATTTATAGAGCGGTATGAAGAGTGATATTATAAAATATGTTTCTTGGTGTTTGAATTTCCAGCAATATAAGTTCATGCATGAGTTGCCTGGTATTTTGATGTAGAGACTTATTATTCCTACTCAAAAGTGGGAGCATATGACTATGGATTTTATTTTGGGTTTTTTGCATACTTCTAGAGGTCATAATTCCAATTTATCCAGATTCAGTCATCCTACAGTGCAAATTGGTTGGCTCACATCTATCTTCCAGAGGTGGTTTCGTTGTATGCGGTTTTTTTACCCATTATCTATGATCTGGGTACCTATTTTACCTCTTAGCTCTAGAGGGTATTCAAGGATAAATGGGTACTGTGGTTCAGTTGGGTACATCATGTTACCCCAGACTAGAGGTTAATACAAGAGGACTAATTAGGTCCTAAAGGACATGTTGAAGGTGTGTGTATTAGATTTTAGAGGTGCATGGGATCAGCACATGGCCTTAGAAGAGTTTGGATATAATAACAGTTATCACTCTAGTATCCAGATGGCACTATTCGAGGTAATATATTATAGGTAGTGTAGGTCATGTATTGGGTGGTTTGTAGTGTTGAGGCCAAAGTCTAGGGTTCAAACCTGCTTTGAGATTCTATTTATTAGGTTCGGATGATTCACTACAAACTGCAAGCAGTGAAGAGTAGGCAGAAGATCTACACAGATTGTAGACTTCGTGCCTTAGAGTTTTGGGTTTATGACTAGATATTTCTAATGGTATCATTGATATATAATGATATGTGGTTTGTTGGGCAGGGAAAACTTAGACCAACGTTTATGAGACTATTTGATACTCTTGAGAGATTTGGTGATGTTGCCTACCATCTAGCCTTACCTCCTATGCTTTCATCTAGCTTTCTATATTTTGATATTACGTTTCTATATTCTAGACGAGTTTCATGTTCTCCAAAAAGATTCAGTACAGTTGAGGAGGTTTATTGTTAGTTGAAAGATGGTTTCTATTTTATCCAAAGATGTCAAGATGATAAGATGTAGGGATATACTAGTGGTTAAGGTGCAGTGGGAACACCATTCAGTTAAGAAGGCCCCTGGGAGGTCAACAGAGAGATGATGGCACAGTATCTATAGGTGTTCGAGCCTTCAAGTACCTTTTTTCTTTTCTTTTCCTTTTTATTGACTTTTAGGGACAAAAGTCCTTTTTAGTAGTGGATGCTATAATGAGCCTTATGGTCATTTCTATGTTTTACGTGTTTATTTGCATTTTATAGCATTTTAGTAGCTTCCCCAATTCATTTATTACCTGTTAGGACTGGTAGTCTGGTTACCTAGTAGTTCAGTGTAGATTTATATTACTTACCCTATATTAGAGCCTGAATTTTGTATCATTAACTTTAGTCAGCATTCCCTTAAGCTGAGCTTGGATTCAAATTCTTAAAGTTATTTCAGCTCTATATCGTGGATTGTTTTCTAGGTGGACCCTTGGTTCAGGTCTAGTAGCCTTTGGTGTGATTTTACCTTATTTGATGTGATAGTAGTTGGCTGCTAGTTGAATTTTTTACTTTTGTCAACATTTGATGATCGGAGCATTAGATCAGAAATTTGACTACGTCGTCAACTTTGAAATGTTGAGTTTGGGTTAGGAGGAGTATTGGTTTTCTTCTCGAGGTTTCTGGAGTGATTTCAAGTTATTTTGTGGATTTTATACAATTTATGCTTAAGGATTTACTTGGTCAACATTTCTCTGAAACCACCTCATATTGGGATTTTGGTTGTGTTTCTGAATCATGTATTTATTTGAATCCAAACATATTTCAAGTGGTTTTTGGAGAATTTTTTAATGGATAAGTTCTTCTACCAAAACAACAACTAGTGCATGTCACCGTTGTTCTTCGCGATTGCGAAGAGATGGAACGTGATCATAAAGAGTCATCATTTTCCTTCATATTGATCATAGAGCCCTTTAGCACAATCGTGACTCCCAACTTCTTTACACTTTGTGATCGCAAGCTTGACTATCGCGATCATGATGCCCTACCACATGATCAAGAAGGCATGTACCTGGCAGTATATATTTTTCAAAACTCAAAATTCAAAACATAGTTACCTTATCTTACTCACTCTAAACCTCTCTTTACACATTTAAATACATTGGAAATCATCATTCAAGTATGGGGGAAGCTAAGTTACTGGCATAATTCGTGTTTCCCTCATTGTGTGGTAAGATCTATCCCCTTGCATTGTATGGAGATGGTAGAATTCTCCATTAATGGAAATTTTTAGAACTCTTTGTTTATTCATGGAATTTTAGCTAGTTAGTGACTACATATGGTTTTTGGGATCATATTTTGACTTGTAGTTGATTTTTTCATCTCCGTTTTGATAAGTAATACTCCATTTCTTTGTTGTATATTATCTAATGTTTCGTAGAATTTCCATCATATTATCTATGAATTTTTATGCCAAACTCTTACTGAAATTATTCCTATTTTGGGTGTATGATTTCTTGGTGATGCCGGGAACTCCATGGAGAAGTTTGTCCTTAGGTCTAATTAGTGGGTTTCACAAACCCGCTTTAGACCCGTTTTTTGGTTTAGTTTGAAATCTAGTAAAATTTATATCACTAGCTTCGTCTGATGTGTATATTATATTTTATTAGTTTTGAGGCTGTTTAAGGATATTTGACATTAGACAAGCTGATCATCGTGTGTTGCAGAGTTGTATTCACTGGACGACAAGAAATCTACTTAGGCTTATTCAAGGGAAATGACTTGTATAATTATGCTAAATAGCATCCCTGTGTTGGGATTACAAGGTCGATACCATGACCTTTGATGGATTTTTCTATTATGCTTTATTTCCTTCTTTCTAACAACGTTCGATATAGTACGATGCCTTTGAATTAGTAATGTCCTTATGATGGTCGTAGGGTGACCCTAGAAGTTATTGAACATTGACACATTGGTTGGTTTTTAGGTTTTTCCCCTGGGTTTTTGCTGTTGTGATGTGCTGCTAGGTGTAGCTTAGGCTGAGCCTGTGCAGGGCATAAGTCAACGATAGATATTTCTTTTATAGATACATTCATATAACGTGAGCACTATGAGGTTTAGTATTGGAGAGTACATATCAGGGTCAAGGTCCTACTATTACCATCTTCTTACTTTATTTGCTTTAGAGGCTGGTTTTCATATTGTTATGGATAAAATGACAAAAATTTGGATAAATGGGACTTTTTGATAATTAATAATAACATAATAGGGTATTCTACTTTCCTTAGATTCAGCTGTGTGTTGGACAACCAGTACTATATTTTCTACTTACTTTAGACCAGGTTTCACACCCTAGAATTGGATTCTATCATTTACTATTATTGATGGCACTTGTTTACAACTTTACTTCGACTGTGAGTACATATTTTTTCTATTTTATGCTTTTTATCTTGGGACCCTGTTTCCTTGAGACACCGAGACTTAAGGTACCGAGTTTCCAATATTTATGGTATGTTGATACCAATATACCGATGCATTAGTTACCGGGACGCGAGCCTACTCGAGTCTTTGGTATAGTCTTGTGTGAGAATTACTATGAAATTAGGTATTTTGTGTGCGGTAGGCATAATTCTATCAACCTTGACATTTCAGGGATAGAAACGTCAAAGGAGGGGTTTGTAATGGAGTAGAGGAATTCGAGATGAGCCCTTCCATGGGTCCTTCCTGCTGTGTGTACGGGTACCGAAGGAGGAGTGTACACAAGAACCCTTCTTCATTATGTTTGTGTTTACTTTATCACACTTGGATTCTATATATACTCTCCGAGAGTATAGGATGCCAGATGAGTGAACTTGACTTGTCTATACTTTTCCATTCTTATGTGGGCTTGGAAGGGTTTTTACTGTTTCACTAGTTTAAATATTGCTAGTGTTTGTTGTATACTTTATTTACTGATCATGTTTACCTTGTGGGCTTACTGGTGCGTGTTGCTATTTGTTGTATCTTTCCTTTTTTATATCTTGAGTTAACCGGTACACCGCCATACCCTTAATCATGTTTTCTATCTGTCTTATCTAATTCGCTGCTACTATTGTAGTGCTGGAAGGATCCTAGGTATGTCCTTCTCTTCTTACCTAAGTTCCTAATCTATGATTTTCCTAGGGTTATCTATACTCTATTTGCTTTCATGCTTCCTTTCTATGTGTCTAACCTTCTTTCCTATATCACTTGCTTTCGTGATATACTTGCTTTGTATTCCTGATAGTTAATATTTATGCTTTTTATGAAAGTAGTAGCCCTCAAAGTCTACTAGGTACTTGTTGCTTCGGCGACCTGTACTTATACTACATTGTGTTCCACTGGTGCATATCCATGCACTTTTACTCATTGATGATCTTGTTGCTCGTACCTACTTGCTTCTACTTATAGGAGTCAGGGTGAGCTTCGTCCATCTATGGCTTGTATCTCATCAGACTAT
>JBDJHY010205841.1:0-11522 GCA_039654485.1 Withania somnifera | reverse complement strand
GGTCTAGAGGCCTTAGTTTTGATTTTACATGATTTTGTGTGTTTTATGTATTTTTGGTTCATAAGTGTATCCTTGGTGGTCATTTGGGTATCAGATCCTTAGATTGAAATTCAGCTACGCCATTAGCTCTTAAATGTTAATTTTAAGTTAGGTTGGTTGTTTGTTCGGGCTTGGAGCCAACTGGGCTCATTTCAAGTACTTTATTAAGAGAGTTGGTTATTTTGGCAAACTATTGACTTTGGTTAACATTTCCTCAAAATGACCTCAGGTTTGAATATCATCTGCACCATTGAATCTAGGATGTTGATTATATGCAAGTAGCATATATTTTTGGTGTTCTTTAGTTTCTGATTACATTTCGAGCATTATTTATGGTGAGATTTTTAGTTAGTTTTTAGTTGTTGCAGCTACTTCTTTTCTAGGTCCTGGTTTCCTTGGCATTTATAAGACCTAGTTGCATTAGCAGTGAACCCAAATAGGTTGGCTTCCATGTTCATAGTCGGTTTACCGCGTTCATAGAGAGACGGCCTAGACCATCCCCTATTTCTCCTTAGAGTTCTCACCCACACCACTGCGTTCATTATGGGTAGCCTCAGTGCTGCTTAATTCACAGTCTGTTGGCTATGTTTCCGTATGCCTTTTACCTAGTAGTTAAGAAACTCTAAGACTCAAATTCCACTCATTCTTCTTCATCTTTTCACTTCTAAATCTCTAAAATGACCATTTTCAACCCTTGGTGTTTTACATACAATAGTGAGTGACATTGACAAAAATAGTGCATCAATTATTTTTTAATTATTGGTAAGTTTCCACTTTAATTTCATCAAATTTCATTAAAAAAAAATTCCAAATTCTTCAAGTTGTTTCTTCACTTTAATCCATTGTTTCTAGATTATTTTTTGCTCGTCTCATCTCCAAATTTTGGATATGAGTTTCCTACAATGGGGGCAATATTTGTGCCCCATTATTGGAGTTTCAGGTTCATGGGCCCATAGGCCCATTTTGACCCCGTCTATAATTATAGATTTATTAATATGTTTTTACTCGTATTAACTTGTAGATTGTTAATTTTTTAATTTCGTGATCGTTCAAGCTTATGTGTGCATTATTGGAGTTATTACAGCTATCCGAACCTTTCTACTTGGTATTAGAGAGCTTCTCTTTAACGGTAGGCAGATAATGTCTTACCAGTCTTAGATTTGGCTTATATGGAAAATAATTATATTAATTAGTCATTCTTGTGCTGGGCTTCTAAGTTTTCTACCCATTTCCCTTTTTGATTCTTGGATAGATATTAGTGTTGAATTTGTTATATATAGCTACCTTGTGACCCTAAGTGATCTTGATTGACTCTAAAACATAAATGGAGGGATTATTTGGAATGTTCGTTGGTCCCAGACATTGACTTGATAGTTCTAGATGTTGTAGTATCCAAGCATGTGAAGTGCCAATAAGACTTGTGATATAATTGTGATTGAGCATATCATCATCATGAAATTTTTTATGCACTGGTTTTTACTATTTTATGGTTGAGAGCCTAATGTAACTAACTTTGAAACCTTCCATGCCTTTATAGGGCCATTTAGAGTATTATGAGATTAACTGGGTATAAAATTATGATTTTACCAATTTTCGATGATAAAGGAATTTAATGAAGATGCAATCATTATTTGACATATTTTGATACTCGGTGATGCCCGAGCACTAAACATTGAAAATTTATACGAAGGTGGTTTTTTTTTTCTAGAAAAAGGTTTGAATTATTTATTAGAGGTTTTGGAGTCATTTTGAACTTTTAGTTAGAAATTTGGCGACAAAGTTGATCATAGACGATATCTAGTTAAGGAGACCTTGGATTGCTGACTTTATTATTTCGTTGAGCCCAAAATATGAAAATTAGTCTAGTTTCATATTAAAGTTTTTTTGATACATCATGTAAAAGTTTTGGATACTCGTTTGGAGTCTGAAGTTTTTCATCATTGGGTTTTAATAGTATCACCTGAAGCTAATGAACTCTTTTTGGAATTTGAATGGTACCATTAGATCTGTATCAAAATTTTAGAATCAATTTAAGAAGAATCATCGCATTTTGAGTTTGTATTAGGGAGTTATCGCCTTTTTATTAAAGTGCAATTTTTTGTTGGTTTCTAGTGTGACAGATAAATTGGTAAATTTACTGATAAATCAGTCAAGATTTATTAGCTATCCATTTTGTCAATAAATAGGTAGCTGATTAATTGGTAATATGACTAATAAATTATCCAAGCTGAATAATCCACCATTTTTAGATAAATTCATTATTGCTGGTATAAAATGGTTTCTTAGGACTTTGTTTTTTTGACATTTTAAAGATTTATAAACTCATTTTGGGGTATTTCACAAGGTGATTTTTTATACCAAACTTTTTGTAAGTTTCTAAACCTATAGCTCAGCATTATCCATTGAATATTTCACAATTTTAACATCAAATCCTGGTTTTTCAATGTAAAAATTTGGGAATTTTATGTACGAACTTTGGATTGTATTTTTTGATTTTAAAGGTCAATTTCTACTCTGTTTTCAATAAAATTTCATATTTGTCTTCTCCAAATCATGAAAAATGTGATTTTTGAAAGAAAATTTTGGCTTTACCCTTATCCCTCGAATTTGACTTTTTGGGGTGATTTTTTAACCTAATTTTAAAATAACAACATAGATCGATTTTGTTTTGCCTTCTTATGAGTAATACATATTTGACCTGAATTAGATATTTATGCTTTGAGAAAGGGTAAGCCTTGAGTTTGATTTGTTAGCTTTGACTTCAAGTCATATTAGGATTCTATGATTCTTCTACAAGGTGTTTAGGTACTTTGTATTAGTTTTATTTAATTGGGAGTAGCAGAGAACATTAAGGGTTTCTGTGAGGTGAGATCATGAGTATTCACTCATGAAATAGAGTCACACATAATTGGCTTAAAAAAATTGATATACATTTTTTATTTATTTGACTTCCTTCTATTTGAGTTGTGATTCCACAAGTAGGTTTAGTTTATTTGAGGTGATTCTTTGTTATATCTATTGGATGCCCGTGTGTGGGCTATTTCGATATAATATGACACTTTAATTGAATTATGACCATGTGAGGGTTTGATTTGATTTAAGATGTGGATTTATTCATTTTTTCCCGCCACTTTCCATATAGAATATGAAATTTTTTATTTGTTGATGGATTCTAAAACGCCGATATGGTTTTGATAAACTTTAGAAAATTGATGAAAATGATATCAAAAATAATGACAAAGAGGATAATCATATGTAAGCCACAAACTAAAGTTGTTTTGGGCACCATAATATGATTATGGTCTAAGAAAAATTGTTTTGAATGGACACATAGACCTTGTGAGTCTTCTATGGGCACTGGATAGACATGTGAGCATTGGGTGTGTATCGTAGGACTTACATGAATTATGCTATTAGACATTACATGCATAACACACTAGTCGATTGATGCATGTTATTGACTTCCTACTTCCATTGTTTGATTATATAAGTCATTGATCTGTGTTTGTTGTTACTTGTCTAGTCATATTTCCTATTTAGTTAACTTTGTTGTCTATAGATGTTGCCTTTTTTATCTTCAATTTTATCCTAACTCACTTGTTGATTGTATTTTCTAAATATCTGTAAATTGTAGTTGCCTAATAATGTTGATTATCTTGTTTTACTTATTGATTATACTTGCTAGAAACACTTGAATTTTTTCCCTATTTATTATTTTACCGAGTTGTTAGATTGTACTTGATATCAATCCTTTAACTGCCCTTATTGGTTGTTGATTTTAAATTACCTCTTTCTCTTTGTTAGGCGTATTACTACCCTGAATTAGGATGCTCTGATGATATGATTAGATATGGTATTATGGTCTTACTGATGTGAGGATACTTATACCATCGTAGGTTGAACTAAGAAAGTCATATGATTATGATGATTGAATTTATGATCCACCTCAATCCTAGCTCACTTCATCAGTTGTGAAAGTATGAGAGGGATCCAAACTTTTGCTTTGTTTGTATTGAGAAAAGTTATTATTTATGATGAGTGTAGATAGATAAATTGATTGTAATTTTGATAGAAAAGTGAAGAATGTTGTTCTATATTTATAGTTATTCTTTTACCTTGGCCTATTTATTTTTACAATCTATTCCACTAGTCTATTTTTGTGATTTCCCAATATATACCTTCCACACTGCGGGTGGGGTTTTAAGTTGGGTCCTAAAAGGGGTGTTAAAAGACTCCTTTGATGAGTTAACAATATGATTAGTGGAATGTTTCTATAGATCATGAGTTGAACTAGAATGGAGTCCTGCACATAGACAGTTCAAGGATGATATTAGGGTACTTCATATTGATTTGAATTGAGCATACTAATTTTGTCTCGATGGACTACTAGACTAGGATCAGTTACTATTGGTTTCTAATTTTGCGAGTTTATTTATTGGAACCTCCATTTTCCCTATATTTGTTATTTGTTATATGCTACTGGATTATGTCATTTGATTGCAGGGTGTAATTCTTAAAAGGTTAAGTGTGTGTCAGGGTATTAGGTTTTCATAATAACTTTGTATTAGTTTCATCCAAGGATTTTGCAAGTACCCATTGTTTTTGTACTCACGCTTTCTTTTCTACACTTCTTGTGTAGGTTTGGAGCCTAATAAATCATGACTTGCCTTTCAAAATAAGAGTTCGGGGATTCTTTTAGGAATATTCTTGAGGTAGATGCTTATTTTCCGATATATATAACAGACTCTATTTATTTAATGTTTTTCTTTCTATTAGAGGATTTGAGACACTTTTGAGACTTGTATCATTTTTATCTGATGTTGTATTATTCTATTTAGTGGCTTTTACACAATGACTCTAGGTTTTTGAATGGTTGTAGAGACTAGATTTTTTGTGGGACCTTTTATCTTCTTGCTTAACCTTATATCTTCTCACTTACTCTATTTTAACTTCCATATTTACCCTTATTATTGGTAGTTAGGCTTACCTTTTTTAGGTGGATTGAGACAAGTTCCATCATGATAGAATTTTAGATCATGACAAGTCAATATCAGAGCACTAGGTTCCTAAGGCTCACAGTGAATAGGGCAGCGTTTAGCAGTTGCATTTCGGAGTGTAGATACTTATGTAATGGCCTTTATGTTTATTTATGTATTTATGTGTTTTATTGAATGCTAGAGCACTCTGGTTGCTATCTAGGTCATTTGTGACGTGATGGGACTGGTAATTCAACAAGCTAGAAGTTCGGTTGAGAGTTATCTCATTTTTCTTATTTTAGAGCTTAAACTTATGTATCGTTGACTTATTTAATTTTCCTTAAAGACAAGCTCGAAATCAAATTTTGACAGTTCCTTTTAACTTTAAAATATGGATTTTGTTCTAGGTGGTCCCATGATTTGGATACAAGAGCTCTCAGTGTGATTTTATTTTGTTTGATGAGATAATAAGTGGTTGGAAATTGAATATTTGAACTTCATTCAACATGTAAGGATCAGAGCATCCTATCGAAAAATTGACTACGCCATCAGCTCCATAATCGAGTTTGGGTTAAGTAGGGTGTCTATTTGCTTCTTGAGGTATCAAGGGTCATTTCGACCTATTTGGGGATTTTATGTGACTTTAGTTTTAAGTGTTAAATTGGTCAAAATTTACCCAAAAGGACCTCATACCGAGATTTTAATTGTGTCTTTGAGTCTAAAATATTATTTTCGATATATTAGCACTATTGATTTGTGTTTATCGGACTTTGAAGCCGTTTCAAGGGTGAATTGGGAGATTTGGTTTTAGCTGGTTTTTACGGTCCTTGCATCTATGGGTGGACCCAAACATCCTTCTTCAAAAATATGGTGTTTGGCCACAAACACGAAGTTCGTCTTTTTTGTGCTCCACATATGCTAAGTTCTAGCTTCATCAACTCTCGTGAATATAGTCCCTATGTCACGAACATGAAAGGTAACTTTTGCTTAGGACTGCGAATATGGTGCCTTCCCAAAAACATAATGAACAGTTCCTTAGTGGTATAAATATTGCACACTTTGGGTTTTCATCCAAAATTCTTAAACCTCTCTCTCTAATCTCTCTCTACAGATGATTTCTTGGTGGAAATTCATAGTATTTATCTTGGGGAAGTGTTTGGCACAAAGAATATTGAGTGCCATCCTTGGTTTAGCAAGTATTCTCACCTTCAATTCTTCCATAACCATGCCTAAATCCTCCATTTTTTATCCTTGTTAATTTTTGTGAATCCTTGTGTGTTAGCTGGTTGATTATCATTATTAGAGCACGTTTAGGAACTTTTCGCCAGTGTGATCCTTTCCCTTTGATTCTTGGTATGTAATTCCTACTTCAAATTGTTGGAAATTTTGTAAAATTTTATGCTTTTATTATCCTCATATCCGGGCCATATTAAGTCAAATTCTAACTCCAATTATGCTCATCTTCTGATCATGAGTTCCTGGTATTGCTTGAAACTACGTGGAGACTTTCATTTCCAAGTCCAATTAGAGGGCCTACAAGCCTATTTTTTATTGGAATTTTGGTATAGCTCAGAATTCGATTGTAAGGTCCCCTGCTCATATTATGCTCAATAACCAATCTAAACTATGTTTTTTGAAAAATAGAACCTTAATGGAACTTTTTTGGAAAAATCCCCTGAGGTACGGACAAGGGCACGATCTTTGATGCCTTGGTATAGATTGTACCAAAGACCGTGACAGGGGACCTTGATAGAAGGGACCCCAAAAGACTAATCCCTAGCCTCACAGACCATACCATATAGGTATGGACCGTGCAATCATCAGTGATGAAGCTTCATAGAAAACCCTCCCCGCACAGATGAAGGTACACACCATACCATTGCCCAAATGAGGCCGATCCAGAAAAGGTTTTAAAAAACTAAATGAAGGATACTTTGGTCAATTCAATTCACCCTAGACCAATACTACATAATTTTAGCTATTACATTGTGTAATATAAATACCCAAACTTATCCAAAATCCATCACTTTTATATTTTAACATCTCAAAACTCAAGAAGAAAATTTTGTCAACTTTGAACTAAGGTTCTTCATCTTCAAGCTTAAGAATCCAAGTCTTTCTTTAGGCTTCTAGTTAGAATCTTCATTAAACATGTTTGTGGCTAGTATAGGTCAATACCTTAATCCCAGAACTATGTTTTCATAGTGGGTTTTATATCCCAAAATAACTAAGGTGTTATTTAGTGGATCCAACCCAATAGGATTCTATTCCTTTGGTCTGGTATAGGGCGGCCTACTAACTTGTTTTTTATGTTGAACTTCATTAGGCTCACATGGTTTCAATCAGTTAAAAGAATCTCCTCTCTATGTTAGCTTTTAGTTTTAAGGTATCGTAATCATATTGCATGATTCACCAGTTCTACATTAAAGTATGATTATTTTCAGTATCTGCATGATGGTTAGCTCTTAATGGTGTTGTTATTTAATTGATTCATTTCACCCTAGGTTCAAGATTTAACATAAAGCACCATTTATCAATTTCTTCATATACAACTCAAATTCCATGTAGCATATGCTTTATTTCATTTCCTATTTTAGATCCTCTACTTTCAGATTTAGTTTCTGCATAATATTTCTAGTATGTTTGGATTTATTTATTTATATACCTACATAATCAGTACATTCTATAAGTACTAATGCATACTCTTTGCCTACACTCAACCTGTGGGTTCAAGCTATCCATCCCGAGTTTATGGATAGTTTGGATCTCTATCTAGCAGATTTCTAGTGGTGAGTCCTCATGGTTTTAGGGCCTTGATTCTTACTTTCCAGCTTCAAATTTATTATTTATTTCATACCAGTCAGTTTTAGTATTTTGTTTATGAGTCAGAGACCTATTATGGCCAGTTATTTTTAGCCGGTGTTGGCTTTCATCCATGATAGCATGTTTGATTCTGAGACTTGATTATTTCATTGTTCCAGACTAGTTCAATTTCATGTTATATAAACAACCCAACATTTCTATTAGTATTGTTTCATATACTTTCGTCATGTTTTGTTGTTGTATTAGTATGTGCACCAGGTATTAAGGCCCAATTTAGTGTGTAGACTTTGGGCATGACTGATGAGCGGTGAAATTTCAATTATATGTGATCACTTTTTCCATATATTTAGGTTCTTTATTCATGATTTAAGGCTATATATGGAGTGAATTGATTATGTTTCAGGAAATCTGAATTTAGAAGTGATCAAAATCTGAAAGATGCAAAAGTAGGCCAAAAGGAGCTTAAGATGAAGAAAAAGAGATGAAGAGGAAATTTTCTAGAAAAAACCTGCAGATACCGATAAAACGAACAAACTACCAATTTATCGGTCATACCATACAATTAGAAGATTCCGATAAATCAGTAAAAATACCGATTTATCAGCTAGATCGTACAGTCAGAAGATACCAACAAATCAAACAAATGGTTGATTTATTAGTCTGCTAACACAATCAGTGGACACCAATAAATCATTCAAATACCGATTTAGCGGTAAGTCAACAAAAGTCAAAATATCGATAAGTCAGTCGGTTATGCTCATAAATAGACATATGAAGCTTTGGCCAAAAGTGGAATTTCATATTTTTGGACCCCAACTCACATAAAAGCTACCAAGCTCGTCTGGGCAGCTTCATTGGTAGCCTTTTTCTAAGATCACAACAAAGAGAGACCTTGCAACCATCCATCTACATGTTGGGTGGAAGATTTGATAATTTATACAGTTAAATCATTTACCCATCTCTTCTTCCCTAGTTTTAATTGTTTATTTTCAGTGTGTAGACTTTAATTCTTATTTGAATCTTGTAGTCGTAACTGATGCACTATTTGGATTTGCATTTAGGTTTTACTATCATCTTATGCTTTGGTATTAATCTAATGTTTGTTGATTATTAATTGAGTTTTGTGGCATTAAATTTATCTTGTTCTTGAATTGATTTCTAAAGGGAGTACTAAACCTTGGACTTTCCCATATACTTTGATTAAGCTTCAGAGAGTAAATTGGAGATGGAAAGATAAATTTAACATGATTTAGAGTTTTGAATTCTATCTTATGGATTTTAGCAAGAGATAGTGAAATCTTAGTGTAGCCTCAAATTGGTTTGGTTGACATAGTCCTTACATTGATTCAAGAGAACAGTGTTAAGAAATATTCGCTATGTTCAAGAGAAACTAGTGGATATTTTAGAATCCAAGGCTAAATCCGGAACTTCATGCTTGATTTATGAATATTTAATTAACTACCATGGATCGTTGATGATTTAATTACCTAGTTTGGTTTCTTGTTATCTTTGAGTTGTGAATCCGTTGATCCAAACATGTTCATATTTTATATTTAACATATTTTATCTTACTTTAATCCCCCCCAAACCTTGTATTATCTATTTAAGTAATAGTAGTTGCACTTTACCTTCCGCTCTTACTCAATTGCTTCATATATAATTCCTTGTGGATTCGAACCTATCTCTTTGTTGGGTAATTATACTTTGAAAATGTCTGTGTATATTTTTATATTATTTTTGGAGTGGAATTGAGTGTTATCAAAAATAGCACCATTGTCGGGGAACAATTTGGCGTATTGAATAAATTTGGAAATTAGAGCATAGTTTCTTTGATTTGAACTTATGAATATTTTTTATACCTTTTTTCTATTTCGTTGTGTTAGATAGATTTTTATTTTGATTTGGTTAATATGGAATCTTTACCCAAAATAATGTTTGGTGTTTGTAAACTTCATTTTCCAAGCCATTAAAGTGTAGACTCATGGCATTACCTATGTCTCAAGAAGCATCGTTAAGGGAGTGCTTAATTCAATCGAAAATGAGAACCAAGATTGGCCAATGGAACGATCTCAAGCATTTGAGTCATTTATTCATGTTCTTGAATGTGCATCACGAATTATGGAAGGATTCTTGACTAAGTATGTGGAAATACGTCAAGGGATGATGCAACTTGAATTTGATACTTTTACTTGGGAGGATGACTTGAAAGTACACATTAAGACGTATGACCTGTTCCACCAACGGATGGAGAGCATTGATGTTGATTTTTTACCTATGAATGATGGAGTCTCAAATGATTTAGAGGAGATAGTGGAACTTCACAAGACATCTAACCCAAATATCATTCAAAATGCCAAAATTGATGAGATGATACTAGAGTTGTGGGAAAGAGTTGAATTAAATTGGGTTGAAGACTCTAGTTCTCCATAAGGATGTTTTCTAAGAATGAAGAATCTTTGCAGTTAACATGTCTTCAGCATAGTCCTCTCATTTTTTAACATTGTGCTTTGCAGAAGTTAATGAAGATGAAAAATCAGAGTCATTGGAGAAATCAAGAAAAGTGGAACAAGATGTGTTCATTTTGAAGTTTGCTATTACAAGGATACAAAATGATATCCCCCATTTAATGGCCAGGAAGTACAAATAAGTGTCTCCTTTTCTCATTTCCATCATCATCCCATGAAAATTATCGTAAAAGCATATTAAAGTTGGGACGAAGATTCAAATCTTCAAAGTGGAGAGATAAATGGTAAAATGATGGATCGTAAATTTTAATTTTTGTTTTCTCTTGATTTGCATCTTTTAGTTGCATTTTTTAGTTTTTAGAATCCTATCATTTTTTACTTTTGACTAAAACACAGAGATATTGATGCCTAAAAGTGAATTGAGTTTGTAGGTAAAAGTTAAAGCTAAAATGGAATTTAAGGAGCTAAATTAGCGATCTACCAATCCAGAGCACTGAAGAAATTTAAAAGGAGCTGGAATAAATATGTTGTAGATGTCAATTTACCAATACATCTTATCGATTTATCGGTCAACTATGTACCGATTTATCAGTCAAAATGACCATTTTATCAGTACATCTGATTTATTAGTAAATTTGACATTTTTATCGGTCATTGGGAACTTCAAAAGGCATCAGTTGGTAGTTATTCAAAATGGTTCACACTCCATGTTATTTCTTTTAAAATGTTAGGTTTGTTTCTTCTTTCATTCAAGTGTGCACAAAATAACAACTTCAACTAATTTTCTTGCAAGAAGCCTAGGTATGTGATGCTAAACCTTGAAATTTGTGTTGACTACTTAATATGTCCCCTTTTAGTTCTAAGTTTTATTTAATACTTGGGGACTTGAGAGCCTTTTCTTTGTGCGATTTTTATGATATATTTGGACTAAGTGTTGTGTGAGAACTTGGCTGAGAGAGATGTTACGAGTTCATGAAAATTTTTGGAATTTTTAGCACCAAAATTGTATTAAATTGAAATACAAGTTCCTAAAAGGTATTTTATAAAATTTTCAAGTGAAAGTTAAGTCGTCTTTTTGATAATATTTGATCCTTGATGTGTACCCTATATTTAATTGACAAAAAACTTGCATTAGAAACCATTGATTGCACTTGTTTGAGAAAGATTTGCTTTGCAGGGACTGCTCGAATGACCAATTTATTATCAGAAGTGTCGATTC
>JBDJHY010205831.1:0-11156 GCA_039654485.1 Withania somnifera | reverse complement strand
CAGTAGAGTGTGAGTTTATCTTGCTAAGGTTGAAGGAATTTCTGACTAATGCCCCAGTTCTTGCCTTATTAGTTGTGGGCCATTCCTATATAACGTATTGTGATACTTTGGGTATTAGGTTAGGTTGCATTTTGATGAAATAGGATCATGTTATAGCTTATGCATAGTGACAACTGAAGGATAATGAGTGCAACTACTCCACCCATTACTTGGAGCTTGTAGTAGTGGTTTTTGCTCTAAAGATCTGGAGGCACTATGTATAAGGCATCCATTATGAGATTTATACCAATCACCGAAACTTGCAGTATATCCTGAGTCAAATGGAGCTTAACCTGAGGAAGTGGAGATGGTTGGTATCCTAAAGGACTTATGATTTGAGCATTTTTATCACCGGGAAAAAGCTAATATGGTTGCTGATGCCTTGAGATGGAAAGCGGTGAGTATTGGTATCCTAGCTTCTATTTCCATATTTGAGATCATTGACTTAGGATATTCAGTCCTTGGCTAACATTTTATTTAGAGTCAATGTTTCATCGCTAGAGCAAGTTATTGCTCATGTTGAAGCTAAGTCATCCTTGTTTGGTTAAATTCAGTTTTGCCAGTACGAGGACCCTCGCCAAGTCCAGATGAGAGAAAGGGTCTAGAGGGGTGATTTTAGTTGGGCCATGTTAGAATTTGATGGTGTGTTGTGGGTTCATGGTCACCTAGCCATTTCAAGAGTTGGTTACTTGATTTAGACTTTATTTTGTGAGGCTCATTTCTCTAGTTATCATGAGGATGTACCATGATTTAAGGCAATATTACTGGTGGTAGGGCATAAGGAGAGATATAGCATCCTTTGTGTCTCAGTTTTTACATTGTAAACAGGTAAAGTTTAGCATCAGAGACCGGGAGGTGAGATTCAAAGACTCCCTATTCCTAAGTGGAAGTGGGAACGGATTACTATGGACTTTGTTTAAGGCTTTCAACGCACATATAGGGGATATGATTGTATTTGCATCATCTTGGATCAATTAACCAAGTAAGATTACTTCTTTCTAATGCACTCATCTTGGGGTACGGAGAGGCTAGTTGAGTTGTATGTTCGCAAGGTGATTAAGCTTCATTGGGTACTGATTTCTAATATATCTGATCGAGGCAATCAATGTACATTACAATTTTGGAGGTCAGTGTAGAGAGATGGGTACTGAGATTTCCTTGAGTACAATATTTCACCCCCAGATTGTTGGGCATTCCTAGTGGACTATTCAGGTACTTTAGGATATGTTGCAAGCCTGCGCTTTTGATTTTGGTGGAAGCTGATATAGGAATTTTGTCCTTGTATGGGAGGTATTGCAGATTGCCTATTGGTTGGTTTTTTGGTAAAGAGGTTTCACCCTAGAATTCTGGTTGGCTTCATGATACTATGGACAGGTTCAGGGTTATTTAGAATAGTCTTCGAAGGGGATAGAGTAGGAAGAAGTCCTACACAGATTTTAGGCTTTGGCCCTTAGAGTTTAGTATTGGTGATATGGTCTTTCTTTGGGTTGTCGCCCAAGAAGGGCGTTATCATATTTGGTAGACGGGATAAGCTTTTCCGCAGCTTTACTGGGCCATATAAAATCAAATAGAGAGTAGGAGATATTTCTTACAGGCTTTCCTTGCCTCCATACTTAGTTGTTTTCTATCTGGTATTTCATGTATCAATGCTTTGCTGAGAGTTTGTGCAAATTGATGACAAGTTGACTTGTGTTGAGGAGCCGAAGGCCACTATCAGTAGGGATGTAAGATGGCTCAGATCCAAAGATATCCCGATGGTGAAGGTTTATTTGGCACAATGACTAGTCGATGAGGCTAACTGGAAGACAGAGCGTGATATATGAGCCCAATATCCATATCTATTTGAGGCTTCAAGTTTTACTCTTTCCTTGAGTTTTTAGGACAAAAGTCCTATTTAGTGATGGATGTTGTAATAACCCTCTTGGTCATTTACTTGCCTTTTAGTTCTTTCATGTTTAGAGCTTTGTTTTAGGTACCCCAAGACATTCATGACTTGCTAGGACCATTAGTTTAGTTCCCTAGCAGTTCCCTATTTTGGAGGCTTAACCTTGAAATGGTGGAACTTGAGAGTGAATTCTTAGTAAAAGTGTGTGGAATTGTATTTTGAAAGTTGAATTCTTAGTAAAAGTGTGTGGAATTGTATTCTGACAGTTCTGTTAGCTCCAGAATGCTGACTTTGGTCTAGTTGGACCTTAAGCTCATGTTCTAAGGTGTTCGTTGTGAGTTTGAGTCATTTATCATGAAAATCCTGCAATTGGTCCTTCAGCTCCTTCAAATCATATGAATCCATATGGTACAAAGTGATAGGAATGGGCTTAGTGCCTATATCCAAAATCAACAGAAAAATTGATATCCCAATTCGAGGGAACACCAAGAAGATCTATAGGGAAATACATCCAAAAACTCATACATAATCGATATGGAATCCAACTAAGGAGTATCAACACCGGTATCTCAAACAAAGGTCAAATAAGAGAAACAACCTCTATCAATCATCCACTGGTCAAGATGGAAGGAAATCACTCTACTTGGACAGGAATCCTTTCCACTCCATCTTTGGAATACCAGGTATGTATAGAGTAATTGTCTTAGAATAACAATCCAAGGCTGCATGGTGGGGAGAAATTCAATCCATACCAAATATGATGTCAAAATCCACCATGTCAAGGATGATCAAGTCTACCAAAGTGTCATACCCTAGAACACAAACAACACATGATTGGTACATCCGATCCAACACGAAGAAATACCCTATGAGTGCAGAAACATGCAAGGAAAATGGTAAAGGAGCACAAATCATATCAAATATAGTAGCAAAATCTATAGGCACATAGGAATATGTAAATTCCAGATCAAATTAATTCTAGCACTGGTTAATGTCACACTAGAATGATACCTATAATCATCGAGATTGAGGGCTCTATACCTGGTCTACCCAAAAAAGAATTTCTGTGACAATTGTAGACGACCCACATTTTTGTAATTATAATAAGGCCTCAATGACATAGGCCGCAATGACAAACTAAAGGAGCCTAATCAACCACCAAGACCTAGACATAGGAACACATGCATTGCTGCAACCATCACATCATAAAACTAAAACCACTTATATTCTCTTCGCTACACTGTCACTAGAAAGGACAAGTCGAATACTCCTCATACAAATAATGAAGGTAGCCATAACACCTAAAAACTCAACATGAGAAAATCTTTTCCATAACTTACCATACTTATTGTTTTTCTACTGAATATGTTGGTAGCCCTAAGAGATATCGGGGACAAATCAATCAATTTCCATGTCCAACGAAAAATAGAAATAGAAAATTGTCTGCAACTTCTATCATTCCTCATATCACTAATATAAACATCCATTCAAATGATGAACTATTGAATCCTTGTTGATATACTCATTTTGGGTGACTTTAGTAAGAATTTAAACCTTGGTTAGAGCAACAGCATCCTCACAATATGCTAAGTAGTTCATCCATGATATGTCGAACCATAATGTCAAAGGTTATCATGCAGATCACTCAGTCACTCTGTTTTATTAAACCATTCCCAACTATCAAACCACTTCTAATACCTAGTATGCCACATATGTGCTTCTCGAATAACTAACTATAGAAAATAAGATGTTCACAAAGTCCTTCAAACCATTTTATTCTATATTTACATACAAATATAAATTCAGAACTCATCATAGAACAATGAACTTGCTTAAATGATTAGTGAATCACAAACAATCCAAGTACGGATACATGTTTCATAAGTCTGCTACTTATTATTTAGTACCAAGTTGAACATCAAAGCCACACGATGAAACCCCAACTAAAGGTGACATATCCAAGATAAAACAGGGACTTAGAACTCCAGATGGGAAATCATTAAAAATAAAGGAAACATTTCCTAAAAGTTCTGTAGCCTCTCGATGATTGGTAAAGGACATATCCACACCAAACCACGAGACTCTACTAATCCTTGGCTTGTACACATGTTAGATCTATTAACCTAGAGCTCTGACACCAACTTGTCATGTAGTGATGGCATGGGCCTTAACCTACCAAGATAGGTAAGCCTATAAATTTCTATAAGGGTAAATTCAAAAAATAATGATTCAGTAAGAAAAAAAGAAGGTAAAATGTAAAATCTAACAATAAAACTTCCCAAAAATTGGCTTCACTGTGTAAAAGCCTCTAATATAAAGAAACATAGATGAAAAATAAATACATAAGTCTCAAATGTCTATCATCCTAAGGTAGGATCTAATACATAAATAAAAGAGTTTGGGCATCTGTTGAATGAAAAATAACTACCTCAACTCTCTAAACTCATGAGCCTCAGACTTGATCAAAAGAAAGATGATCAAACCATGTAGACTCTTCATCTACACAAGTGTACAAAAGCAAGGGAGTGAGTACCAAATAAACAACGAGTACCCAACAAGGATCACCAACTACTCCAATCATCCCAACCACAATCTTCTAGTCTTTGAACTATAAATCAAGATAACACCAATAATTTATAATGAAAGTAAATACTAGATATAGGGCATCCGGTGGTAGCAATAATAAACAATAAAACAAAGCTAATAATGAATCAATAAAAATAGAGTGTCCACAACAACCAAATCCAGGTTCATATCAGGATAATATCAACAAGGAATTAGCAAGCACAATAATGTATCAATACTAAACTGAAATTACTCAACTCATATCAAATGTGTAATTTGATCCTTAGACCATTCGAAGGTGGACCCCCTCTCGAGTCCATTTTATAACTCATTGGAAAACCCCCATTCATTGTGCCAATGCCTCTTAGGTAGAGTTCATAGAACCTCGATCAGTCTTTATTTTATAATTTCTCCCGTAGTAGGAAGGATATATCTAATACGACTGGGAAACAAACTCATGGAATAGATACTAATAAAAATAGGCCAAGGTAAAAATCTAGCAATATCCATCTTAACCATCTCATAATTACACTCGGACTCATAACATCACTTCAGATAAAAAGTAAGTGGGGACAAGTCAATAACACATTAATGGATACAATGTATCCTACCAAGACATGGTTACCAATTATGGAGGAAAATCTTGAGAATAGTCAATTGTCATGAAATTAAATGTCATAGGTTATATGACACTCCTGTATCAATACCTGTACCATGCAAAAATTGCATATCAACCTTGGTGATGTATGTCACATTCTTTACCTTTACCATGTCATAATCATACATTAGCCATGGTCTTTCACATCAATTCTCCTTATATTTACCACGAAAGAATCAATGTCATCTATGGTCTTTTATATCAAACGTCATTAACTTTACCACACCGAAATCAGATGTCATCCATGGTCTTTTATATCAATTATCATTACCTTTCCCACGCCGGAGTCATAAATCATCAATGGTATTTATTATCAAATATCATTTCCTTTATCATAACATAATCATACATCAGCCATGCTCTTTCATATCAAATATCATTACATTTACCACGCCAAAATCATACGTCAGGCATGATATTTCATATCAAATATCATTATGTTTTCCATGTCAGAATCATACGTCATCCATGTCCTTTCATGTCAAATATTATTTCCTTTACCACGTTGAAATATAATGTCAGCCATGGTCTTTTATATAAACTATCATTACTTTTATCATACCGAAATCATACCTCAGCCATGGTCTTTCATATCAAATATCAAATATCAAATATCATTACCTTTATCATATCAAATATCATTACCGTTACCACGCTAGAATCATACGTCAGCCATGGCATTTTATATCAAATATGTCACCACCCAATTTCTCAAATTATGAGGGCATCTTAGGAGAACCACTCAACAAGTATGGAAAGATAAAGTAACTAAATAATTGTGGAAGATAATAGATAAATAACGATAGTATATGTAGAAATATAGTACAATAAAAGAAAATCCAAAACTTGGTAAACTAGTACATGAACCTATAAGAAAATGAGTACAAATATGAAGTGAAAATGTAATATCTGTCTACAATAGTACATATAATAGAAATAGAAATCTAGAGAGAGGTAATGGAAAGCTCTGGATGCTAGAAGCCATGATTTACCTCAGATCAGGATAATCAGCACCATCAGGAATCAACAACGATCACTCAAACTCAAATCTTCACCAAAAAGATGTAGAAGTATAGTATAAGTACCAAAACGACGGGTACCCACTAGGCTAGGCCGAGCGGGCTCATGCAAGAAATAAAAGAAGTAAATAGTATATAAAGAATAATTAGGTCATAGAAGTCAAGAGAACAAGTAAAGGCAAGTAATACTAGTTACATATAAGTGAAGTAAGAAAAGGACAATTAACAAAGCTAGCTTACTACAGTAATAGAAGGACTCATCTAAAGATATGAAGACGTACCTGAGTCATCACAAAGCTAATAATCAAGTAATGGAAGTAAGTGGGAGCCACCTACTAGTTAAGGAAATTCTAAATACTAACAAGTACAATCGTAAATAAAAATGAACCTTATTAACTACAACATCACAACCTTATCTCATTCGAAAATAGGCCTTCTCCCCTTATCCATCTCACAACTCATGAGATAACCCCACTAATTGTGTTATGGCCTTGTGAGAGGAGTCCATAATATCTTGGTATTTCCTACTTCGTGAGTCCAATTATGGTTGGAAGAGTACATCTAACACAACTGAAAGTCGGAGTCATGGAGTGGATACTCACAAGAATAGTCAAAGGATCCCTAGGATATAATCTGACAAAAGTTGTATATCTCAACAGAAATTAAGTAAATAAATAAATACACACAAGTAGCACACTCTAGAGTTGACACCCCATAAATACCAGAAGTAATCATCTAAGCAAACAAGTGACGAAAGTAACATAGAATGAATGAAAATGGTTATATAAATACTTATACTCCTCATCTGATACCCGTAGATCCAGAAACAAGACCCATGGGAAGACTTCCTGCATAGATGATATCATATGCCCTCATCCAGTCATACATGCTAGTTCCAGGCGGAAGGTCCCATCCATACAATCTCACAACTGGCTCTATAGCAGATTCCACAGCTAAATATCATAAATGGATCAATAGCAGACTCAACACCTGAATCTCATATCTAGCTCTACAACTAGATCTCATTGCTGGATCTACGACTTGATCTCAATCTCAAAAGGATGCATTGGAGTCCCCAAGTCTGGAGTAATACCTAGGTCATCAGTGCATATGCTCGGCCGTCACTGAGTCTAAACTAATCAAAACTCAATATCCCTGCCTGGCCTTCACGGGGACTAAAATAAGTTAATGGTTAATACTCAGCATCTGATAACTGGCCGAAGCTATAAGTGCTAGCAAGGTCATTTACCCAACGCCAAGTAGTAAGGCCTGGGCTAAAAAAGTGGAAACCAGTAGTATTGAGCACCCAATCAATAATCGGGTCTTTAGAACAATTTAGGAAAATCAAAATACATCTATTTAGTGAAAAGCCTACTTACAAATTAGTTTCTTATAAGAAATAGTCAGTAATCCCAAAAATCTCTATGATCGTATCAAAATATTTGTGCTATTCTTTCTTTATAGAAATCTCAAGGTAATGCAAGTCATAAATATTTGAAAATGGGCCTTCAAGGCCAAATCAATAATTGAAAACATGCTCATTAAGCCATGCAAGTTTTCAAATCATCAATACTGGGATCTTGTCCATAAGTAGTGTCAACCAGTGCATAAATCTCAGTAACATGATGATGAAACACATGAATGATATGAGTGCAATCACGGATAAGGATCACTAAATATCTTGCTGACCCTACACAAGATCGTATTCTCTACATCAAGCATAACAAACCAAATCAATTTTTGGACTCACGGACATTCCTAATAGTACCACCATCCGTGTTCTTGAGTCAAGTGCAAACCATAAGATAATCTATAATCAAAGTACAACACCAATACATAATCAAGAAACAGATTAAAGAAGTGGATAGGGTCAAGGATATGACCTAAAATTCCTAACTCAAGGATGATAGGTAGTACTATTATTTCTCATCTAAGAAAAGTCTAAGATCGTAAGCATAACCTACCTGTCCTCTGAAGAGAAGCTTGCAAATACTATTTAGAAGATGTCCGACTTACTCCAAATCTCTAAAAATGCACAAATAATCTCAAACGATCATGAAACTAGGAATATAATAATATATACATAAATGCGATTCTAATGATACTCATAAAGCTATGAAAATAGATTGGATCAAAATGAGCCCATGAGCACACATACCTGAAATTTCAAACCCAGGGTATCAAAATGTTTCCCATGTTGTAGGAAACTCATACCCAAAATTTAAAACAAAAAGAGCAAGAAATAAGCTTGAAACGAAGAAATAAAGTGAATAAAATAGTAGGAGAAATTGGAAAATTTATGGGGAAATTTCAAATAAGTGGAACTTACAATTTAATGGAGGAAAATATGATTAGAGATGTTTATTGATGCTCCCCAGCTCAATATTGAAAACATAAGATGTTGCAAGATTAATAATGGGGTTTTGTATCACAACCTAGAACTCATATCGTGATGGCGCCTGTGGTCCCACTAGTAGGATAGCCCAACCTCTTGGCCTAGAGTGACAAACAATAGGCCGATAATAGCTAAACAACAAAAAATAAAGCAATAAGTAGTAGGATGAAAGAAATATACCACAAAAAATATATATACAACACCTCCCAGGACTAGTGACTGTGACAAAATGGAGCTAACCACTTTAGAGTAACCAAATGACAATATATACAACTACTCCATTAGGGGGTAAATACAAAATCAGTTTTCCCTGAACAGGATAAGGTAGAAACCCAACACAACTGGAGAACAAACTTAACCCGAATGCTGGAGCTTACTTTGATCTCCAAAGTCAACCTATATCCCTACTCCGCATGACCTCGTCTCCTGCGATGACCCATGCTAGTATCTGCACCAAAAAAATGGTACAAAAGTGTAGCATGAATACCAACATTACATATATCCAGTAGGCATCATCGGCCGACTAGACTCAATCAAATACAAGTAAGAACAGTGAGTAAGTAACACATCTCAGAAGGAAAACAAGTAAAAATAGTATAGGAAAATAAGGCATAACAATAAGGAAATCAACCAAGAATAACTAGCACAGGGCATAAGCCCACAGAAGCATACCTGATATCCATCTCAACTTAATTAATAAATAGCGCAGGAAAAAAATATGAGAAAGTAAGAATATAAGCACAATAGGATAGTAATTAACAAATAAAATCCAGTGGTGCTGCATCCCAAAACTGGATACATACAGAAAAGAAAAACATATAAGCCTACCTAATACTCCATCTCACCGGTAGGCACAAATAGGGATACAAAATCAAGTGTGACCACCCCTTCAGCCCACAAGGCAGAAAAAAGAGATAAAAGGATGATTCTATGGGTGAAACTACTCTAATGCACTCAGGCCCACTTTCTGAGAGCCCCCATCCGGAGTTCTATGCCTCCTTAGTGCCAACAGAGGGGTCTGTACCTCCTAACCAAATGTAGCTTCTGCACCCTGTTAGTGTCAATCAATAGAGTTCCCAACCCTCAGTGCCAACAACGGAGTCCCCGACCCTTAGTGCTAACCAATAAAGTCCCCGACCCTCAATGCAAAACAACCATGATATAACCCTATAACATACATAATATATGAAAACCAAGTTCGGGTTATATATTTATGAAAATAGCCCATACTGTCTCATGGTCGTGGGAGATCAAGTTATAATACTCTACTTTTAGTGTTAGTTCAGAAAACAACCTTTTTATTAGCCTTTACACCCTCCTCGGGTAGTAATCCACACAGCAGGCCTCGCTCGATCAACCTCACTTGGTATGCATGCTCACAAAAACAACCAAGAAAAACAAAAAGCATGCTCGAAGTATGGAAAGTATAGAATCCACCAGCTAAGCACACATCTCACTCGAACAACTATCAATAACCAATCACCAACACTACGACCACACAATCACCCCCAACAGCTGGGCATAATAAACGAAGTCTACTGCTAACAACGGGGCCAGCACGGGCCTCAAAAGGTAAACATGTGCAGAAAAATAGAAAGAACGGTATATCAACTACCTATCTAGCCCACCAACTGGCTGGTCTAACAAGCATTCAATGCAAGTCCAGTCTAAGAAGTAAGGAAAACCTAGCCTACCTGGACGCCAGTGAAGAGCTCCCACAAGTCACGTGCACAGCCCGAACAACCTCAAGTATGCCTAAAACATCCCGAAACTAGTAGAATCACGATCAACAGGTCAAGAGGGGAATTTTAAGACCCATAATGCACTATATATATGGGGTCATAAATAAGGACTTGCTGCCTAAAAAAATAAACTAATTGTACAGACACGAAGGCCTCAGCTCAAGGAAATTAAATTTGAGCTCGATTGGACCATCGAAAGGTCCTTAATTAGCTAAAAAAACATTATGCTAAAAAGGGAAAAACATGCTAAAAGAAAAAATGGAGAACAAGCAGACTACGAACCTGTAAATCGAAGGGAATACAACCAAGAACAAGCACCAACCTCCTAGCAACCTACTAAGCCAAAGGACAAGAAAAAATAATCCATATAGTAGCATATATGCATCTAAATATAACAAAGTATGACAACTCTATACAATACAAAAGCATAACTGCCTCCGACTGCAAGTGCAGGCAGAAGTTGCTGCGAATGGAGAAGGACAGCTTGAACGCCATGAGATTACCTTGATCCCTAGAAGTCTCAAAGGTTACCACATGAACCGCATGCTCAACGATAACCCACACCAATACCTGCACCAATAAAATAATACAAAAGTGTAGCATAAGTACCAATATCAACAAGTATCCAGTAGGCATAATATGCCGATGGGTGTTGCCTCCAAACGCACATCCAAGTTTACGCGATCATACAAGTAATATAGTGGCTCTTGCGAGTCAGATTCTCAAACCCACAGGGACTTATATATTCAATTGGTTCAACTAACAGAGCTAGATAGTGATTTATATCCACGGTACAAATTACAAATTTAGAAGAGTATATGAATTACTGTATAACTAAAGTGCAATCTAAGGT